>JASDQU010030386.1:28013-42556 GCA_032191745.1 Picea mariana | reverse complement strand
CCTATTTCGTGCAACTTAGATTTTTGCTGATATATTACAATAAGGTTTTAGGTCGTCTCTCCCTCTTGCTTGTATTACAAACAACTTATTACATTGCAGATTTAGCTGGGCTTCAAGGTCGAAGGCCATGGCAGCCTTTTTCTAGTTATTCCTCTACATAGAGCTACCCCCGTTGTCTTTGATGCTAGATGTATCTATCTTCCCAAGGCTGTAACTACCTTTTGAACCATCTTTTTGATTTTTTTCTCCTTGTAACAATCATTGATTAACTCTGTAACCATTTTCATGTCATCATTCTGCCATGCTACTACTCGCCACCTTGATCTTCTTTTATGTTTGTGTCCATGTGTTTTGTCTTCCACATTTGCCCTAATCTTTACTGTCGTGGTCCATACAAATCACAATGATGAATCTCAACAAGGAAATCCTTTGATTGCACCACCCTCACTTCTGGTAGTGTGCCCAGCTTCATGAAAAGGAAATAACTAAAGGGATATGTTCAAATCGATGGGGCTACAACTACATCAAAGTGGTTTTGTTGTTGAAAAACCTATGCCATCGTTATAGTGGTCTTAGTTTTCTAGAGGGAAGAAAATCCCATGAAGGATTTACAATCCCTCAGTGGCTTCAACTACAAGGATGATAGTGGCTTCAACTATAGGGACGAAAGTAGACAATGTTGCTATCCATGAATCTTTGCATTTCTTTTGGTAGACACAACATTCTAACAGGGAAAAGCAATGACTGAACTTGATTTTATCGTTTAAGGGACACAACTTTTGAGATATCACACTTACGTAGGGAAATTTAGTTGCTGAACAAAACGATATTTGAGGGGCCCTAAACTCGTGGTAATGCTAGCCTGAAAGGTGTTTAAATGGTCTTTGACAGTTGGGTAAGCTACCATTGACACTTGAGTTGGTCTTTGCTACATGATGGGTAGCTATATTTGTAGCCTTTGATTCTCTTCAAACCCTAATGGTTGCATGCTTTTAGGCCATCCAATTGCCAAAGGACTTCTCATTCTTCCATAATTCATCTAGTAAAATATTAAGTAGTCTAATTGTGCTAAGAATTGGCCTTTTTCTGGTTGTTCAAAATAACGGGAGGGGAAACCAACATTTTTGGCTTGAAATTTGGTAGGAATCATTTTGGATTTTGATGGAATTGAATATTAGACGTTAACATTGCACATTCCGATTGTAGTAGAAGTATTTAAGGGTGCTGAATCATTTCTGCATTAAAAACAACAATATGATCCACCCAAATTGCAATTTCAGTGAAGATTGCCTAATCATATTCCATAAAAGATCGAAAACTTAACATTCAACCTTCTTCGTAAAATATTGTCATGTATGCACATGTGTACAAAGACAAAAATACTGAAGCAAACATGCTTTCCAAAGAAAAATTGGAGTTGCATGAGGGAACCCAGGAAATCCTTGAATCCCATCAAGGGCAACCTTCTTCTTATTTTTATGACCCCTGGTTTTAACATTTTTATTGTATCTGAGATTATGGACAAATGACTTGAGCACCTATAAATCTCCGACTCTTATTGGGAACTGTATGCATATTTCTAAAGAATACTAAAACTGATTTTTTTGAGAAAGAGATAGTTATAGGATAATGATAGAAGTAAGACATATCCTCTTGACTTATATACGACTTTTGATTTATCAATGAACATTGTTAAGTCTCTCTGTATATTTCCTTTTGAGATGGTCTGGAATACTACTATGTATTACTTAATAAATTACTTGACTTTTTTCCTTGGAAAAAAAATCACTGTCATGTAAATTTTTTTACGGCATGAACTTTGGCAAGAATAATTTTGGATTGATGGAATCACAGATATTAGATGTTAACATTGGACATTCCGGTTGTAGTAGGGGTATTTGAGGGCACTGAATCCATTTCTGCATCAAAAGCAACAATTTCATCCACCCAAAATTATGATTTCAATAGATTGCCTGACCAGATTCAAAAAAAGATCGAAAATTTAGAACATTTATGTTAGGATGTTTAGACACTTAGGAGTTAGTTAAGATCAACTTGGTGTAATGTCTTATTAGGTAAGAGTGTGTTTCTTTAGTATGCATTTGTAGTTAGGTAATCTGATGGTCACGATATGTTCCCAACACATAGTGATCCGACGATTCATATTCTCCTCGACCTTAACAACTACATTGATCCGTGGTTTAACACCCGATTGATCCATAATATCTATTTAAAGAGCATGGAGAGTCATTTGCTGATGATCAATTGTGAGAAAATCTCTTGTAAATCTCTCTTTGATATTTTTCTTTTGCATTAATAAATTGCTCGTATTGGCTGCATTGGCTGGGGCCATGGATGTTTTTCCATAGGGGTTTTACCATATAAAAACATCGGTTTGTTGATCTTTGATCTGGTTGTATGAGTGGTTACTGAAGGTGTTCGTCCTCTATTGGAATACCTGTGTTGTCGAATATGGTACCAGAGCACATTTGAAGAGCTGTTCCCATTGTATATCGATATCTTGAAGCTGTGTTGCTGCATCTATGGTTTTTTTCATTTCTGCACATTTCTGAGCTGAGAGGACTGTTCCATTGCGCTCGTTTCAGTTAGGAATGCCTTTACGTTTTCCCAAGATACGACTATTTTAGTCATATACAGAGGTATAAAGCCTAAATATGCCACTTTTAAATTTTTGCAGAGATAATATTTAGTTTTATTTTGATTTTTTGTTTTTTATTTCTGAGTTGCTGCTCTTTTTGATTTGCATATGCACTTTTCTCTGCGCTTTGTGTGATCTCAACATACTGAAAATAGAGCGGAAATGATTTTCCTGTCTGCATATGCTCTTTTCCATGTGCTCTATGTGATCTCGGTAAATCAGGAACAAAGAGAAATCTGCATTTTATGGGTAAGCTAATCAAGATCTAACCTTTTTTGCCGTTGAGAAGTGAAATTTTTTTCGTGTGTGAAAATAGTTTTTTTTGAGCATGCTCTCCAAGTTCGTCTTCGACAACAACAACGCCTCCAATCATTCTTAACAATATGATGTGTTTTTCACTAGCTCACTTGGTTAAAATTTGCTTTATTAAGTTAAAGGTCTCGAGTTCAACTCTCTTTTTTGTTATTTTTTTTGAAAAAGTTATTGCATCCATTGTGAAATGTATTTCACTTAAATTATAAAAGTGAATCACTATAAGTAGCTTTGATATTTTATTTTAAGTTGTTTATTTTTGCATGCAACTTTCATTTATAAAGTAACTTCATTGTAAAAACGATCCCCACTTAATCTATAAATGGGTCACTTCTTAAAAAACTTATTTGTAGAAGTGAGGTTATTAGGAGAAGTATCATATCGTGGACCAATTTCTACTTTCCACATGACTCTTTCGTCATCGTTTATGTCTTTTTTCAAAAGGGCGTAACTTTCACATCCAAAGTTCGTTTTCAGTGTTGTTTTTTTGAAACAACGTATTTTTTCGAGATCTTTCCATCCAGACCATCAATTTCATTTTTTTCCTTCATATTTTAATACATCTCCCAATGATCTTTTGCTTATTAGTAACAACTACTTCTTATGGAAATCCCATATGAAAAGATGTATTAAGAAGTAAAGGATTGTACTAGATTACCTTGGGAAAATAGCTAGAATCCACTGATGATGAAAAGAAAGTCAAATGGACTAATACAAATGGCGAAGCACGTGGATTAATCAGAATGTCCATCTCTCTTAATTTAAGGTTTCACTTTCAAGGAATTGATGACCTGATGATGCTTGGGAAAAACTTGAAGCTATGTATGGTAAACACAATATTATTTGAGCCCACCTGATAGAAAATTAGATAATGACTTTAAGTCCAAATGATTTTCCTTGCATTGAAGACTATTTATCAAAGTTTAAAACACTTAGAATTTTATGTAAAGAGTGTAAAATATATTTGGAGGATGAGTGTTGCATATATATTATTCTTACTAAGCTTGGTAGTGCATATTCAATGTTTCTATCTATCTTCTATGCCACCAGAGAAGCTCTAGGAACTTCTTATAAAAAACCCACTCTCGAGTCCTTTTGTGATGCTTAGATTAGAGAGAAAGATAAACTTCTGCAACTTGGAGTGATCCACATTACATGTGACTTAAAGAAATCCTTAGTAGTTCAATAGAAAGATAAATCCAAGAATCACAAGAAGCAACATCCTCGCCATAACAACAAGCAAACAAGGGTCCCAAACCCTCTCCACCATCTTTTGCTCTTAATGGTGAAAAAGTCACACAATCCAAAAGTAAGAAGGTCGGTGACAAACATTGCAACTTTTGTGGGAAAGATGGTCATGTGGTGTCTAAATGTTTTAAAAAGATGGAAGCCTTAGAAACAACGATGAAGAGGCAGAACATAAGTATCGATTCTTCTTCTTCTTCTTCTCATGTACATGCACTTTCTGCTTCTGGTTTCTCTTTCAATGCAACTTCTACTTCTTCTTTTGATGAGTGGCTTATTGATTCTGGAACATCTTATCATATGGCTAAGGATAACCCCATCTTTTCTTCTCTTAATGAATGTAACACCAATAAAATATTTTTTGGTGATGATAGATCTCTTAATGTTGTAGGGTTTGGAAAAATTTAGGGAGATAATGGTCATTTCAATGATATATTATGTGTTCCAAGTCTTTCCCGCAACCTTCTATCAGTGTATCAAATGACTCATTCAGGCAAAGGTAAAACCATAGAGTTTTCACCTCACCAAGTAGTAATCAAGGATCTAAAAGATCCTAAGCATGTTCTTACAACTGGAATTGCTGATGATATTACTAAGTTGTACAAGTTTGACAACTTTAGGTCATCATCTTTTCCATCGGTTTTTGTTGCTCATAACGATGACTTGACTAAACTTTGTCATGAACGGTTGGTCATCTAAATTATCGTTCATTGCAACAACTATGTAATCAACAGATGGTGACTGGTCTTCCTCTTGTTTCCTGCAAAGATGGTGTTTGTATTGGTTGTGTTCTCGGCAAACATCATTGGGGCATTTTTGACAAACATGTCTCTTGACACACCTCGACCCCTTAACAACTTGTTCACAGTGACTTGTGTGGTCCACTTTCTTCTCCTTTTTCTGAGTGCAAGTATTTCTCAACTTTAATTGATGACTTTTCGAGAGGCACTTGGGTTTACTTCTTAAAACATAAGAGTGAAATGTTTGACAAATTTTTGGCCTACAAGGCCCTTGTAGAAAAATAGTATGGACATCAACTTCAAAGGTTAAGAACAAATAATGGAGGCGAATATGTGAACATGAATTTTACAAGTTACTACATTGCACATGGCATCCAAATGAAACACACTGTTCCATATACACCACAACAAAATGGTGTCGATGAGAGAAAGAACTGCGCATTAAAAGAAATGCCTAATTTTATGATCCAATCTAAGGGATTAAGTCTAAAGTGTTGGGCGGAAGCCATTAAGTGTGCGAATTACATAGTAAATCATACTCCCACAAAGGCTCTTAAAAATATAACACCGAAAGAAACATGGAATAAAATTAAGCTAGATGTAAGCCACTTCTGTGTATTTGGAAGTGTAGCATGGCTTCACATTCCTAATGAGAAAATGAAATCTTTACAACCTAAAAGTGAGAAGTGTATTTATGTTGGTTATTCCGAAGATGTCAAATGTTATAGACTTCTTCAACCGCATTCCAATGAAATATTATTAGAAGAGATGTTAAATTTGATGAAAATCTCTTAGCCTGCGAGCCTAATTGAACGTTCGTGCCTTCTTCAGCATGCGAGCCATTGTCAACATTTGTGCCATTTTCTATTCCTATTCTGGTTTCTTCTTCTTTAGATGATGATTGTAAGGATGAAAATCCACCTTCACCTACTCACTTCCTCCAGATGAGTCCATTGAACATGAACCTGCACCAACACCACCGCTTTTTATATGGGTCAGTTCAACATGAGAAACAACTGGTGATCCTTCAGATCAACATCAAACACGCTCATAGTTATAACGAGCCTCATCTCTTTTGACTCAAGTTTCAGAGACTCATGATCCAGAGACATTTGTAGAAGCTTCAGGTCATCCAGATTGGGATACAACAATGAATGAAGAGTATCATTCTTTAATGGCAAACAATACTTGGGATCTTGTATCTCCTCCGAAAGGAATAAAACTTGTCATATGTAAATGGATCTATAGAACTAAATATGCATCAAATGGAAGTGTTGAAAGACATAAGGCTCAGTTAGTTGCCAAATGATTCTCCCAAGTTGAAGGCATTGATTATAATGAAACTTTCCCCCCTATAGAAAAAATGAATTCCATCCGCCTTGTTCTAGCCCTTGTAGCCTCACATAAATGGGAGGTCCATCAAATGGATGTAAAATCCACTTTCTTGCATGGAGATTTGCAAGAAAAAATCTACATGGAACAACCTCCTGGCTATGTCCAAAATGACTGCAACCTTGTTTGCCGCCTTAATAAATCTCTTTATGGTCTTAAGCAAGCTTCTCGAGCTTGGTATGCCAAAATGGACAACTTCTTCTTGATATATATTTTTCTAGATGTCATTCCGACCTTAATGTCTATACCAAGAAAGTAGGAAGCCATTTCATAATCCTTGTTCTTTACGTTGATGACCTTATCCTCACTGGTAGTGGCCCAAAACTTTTAAACCATGTGAAAACCAAGCTTAAAAAGAAATTTGAAATGATCGACTTAGGCTATTTGCACTATTTCTTTGGCCTCCAAGTTTTGCAAACCAATGAAAGAATTTTTCTTTCTCAGTCTAAGTATGCTTGTGACCTTCTCTGTCGCTTTCACATGGAAGATTCAAAACCAACCCCTTCTCCCTTCCAGTCTGGAGTTAAACTTGGTGCCACCTCTACTTCTCTTGAAGTTGATGCCACTTTGAATCGTCAGTTAGTTGGTAGCCTCTTATACTTGACTCATACCTGTCCCGATCTTTCCTTTGTTGTTGGTCTTGTTTCTCGGTATATGCAAACATCTCATGAAATCCATTGGAAAACAACTAAAATGATACTTTAGTATGTCTGGGGTACATTTTAGTTCGAGAAACATTACAACTTAGGGGGGACTCCTTTATTGGTTGGTTTCACTAATTTAGATTGGGCCGACAACCCTAATGATCGAAAGTCTATTGCAGGTTATATTTTCATCCTTGGTTCAGGATCTGTCACTTGGGTCTGTAAGAAACAACAGGTTATTGCTCTTTCTTCAACAGAAGTAGAGTACTGAGCAACGATTAATGCAACATACGACCAACCTTTGGTGCAACAATCAAAGTGCCATCAATCTAGCCAAATATCTAGTTCAACTTCAATGCAACAAACACATTGAGCTACACATGCATTTAATCAGAAAACTCATTCATGATCAAGTTCTTGAAGTGCTGTTTTTCCCTACATAAGATCAAGTTGCAGACATTTTCACAAAGTCTCTTTCAAAAGCGAAGTTTTCCAAACTTCAATCTATGTTAAGAGTTCATGAAGTTGTCATTAAGGAGGGATAGATTCTAATGCCTCATTCCTTCTCCTATTGTGTCTCCTTTGTAAACCCTTCAATCCTTTCCCAAGTTGTTCCTAAGGGGGAGTGTTAGGATATTTAGACACTTAGGAGATAGTTAAGATCAACTTGGTCTAATGTGTCGTTAGGTAAAAGTGTGTTTTTTTAGTTTGCATTTGTAGTTAGGTAATCCGACGGTCACAATATGTTCCCAACATAAAGTGATCCAACGGTTCATATTCTCCTCGATCTTAATGACTACATTGATCCCTGACTTAACACCCGATTGGTCCATGATCTCTATTTAAAGAGCATGGAGGGTCATTTGACGATGATCGATTTTGAGAAACTCTCTTGTAAATCTCTCTGTAATATTTTTCTTTTGCATTAATAAATCGCTCTAAATGGCTGCGTTAGTTGGGGTTGTGGATGTTTCCCATATGGGTTTTACCATGTAACATTCGTGTATTGATGTTGATTTGGTTGTGTGAGTCGTCACTAAAGGTGTTTGTCCTTTGTTGGATACCTTTGTTGTCGAACAATATAACCTTTTTTTATAAAATATTGCCATGTAATTTTTTTTATACTAAATACATGTAACTATCAAACACATTTTAAATATTTATATATCTATTTAATTTCTAATATAAAAAAATCCAATATCATTAAATATATAAAATAATCCATTATTATGGTATTATATAAAAATAAATTGTAAATATTTTAACAAACATATTCATTATAAATATTAAACAATATCACTAGTCATTATTATATTGCCTTCGAGAGTATATAGCCTGCTATATTAATCTTTGTTGACTTAAAAATTTAGACATAACAAATATTTTATTTTTATTTTTTAATATATTAAATAATGGATTTTTTTAACACTTCATTGGTTGATAACTTTGAAGTGTTATTGGAAGCTTCACGTGGTTCGATAATTTATTTCCGACTAATATTTATGTTTTGTCATGCTTTCAAAAATCAATTTGACGGGTCTACTGCCACAACCACTGCATTGGACTAAAGTCTCCATCCACATGCATCCTATATCAAATTCTGGGATCAACTTCTCCGTGTCTGTGCCATCTCCACGTGTGTATTATGAATGCGGTCTATGTAGGTCATATTTAGTAATAGAGCTAAAGCCAGTAGCGTGTGCTCCAATCCCATTTGTAAGCACCCCATCTTTATACCCATGAAACCCATCTAGTAGTAAATAAATCACTATATGTAGTAAGTAATAATGACTAGCTTTCCCTCTCCAGTCTTGGATTCAATTTATTGAGTAGATCCAATCGGTTTAGTAGTAGGGGTATTTGTTTAAGAGCCATCACCTGCCTTTCCAGGTTGATAAGCATAGACCATTACAAAGTCCGACATAAGAAAAGGCACCATTTCATGCTCAGGTGATCCAACATCAATCCAATAGCACATATACATTTGTTTCATATTCTCTAGGTGCATAAAAAGCATCAATAACATCAGTTACAAAGAAAACATCCCCACTAGTTGGAGTTTTAGCGTATTAAGTTTTATTGCTTCCCCATTGCTTGGATCCTAATACCGAGCCTCTGAGTTGATGACCTTGAACTTGCCCAGATGCAAGGCCGCTATAACCCGTGGATTCAAAACTACTAGCATCCATTTTGGAACCAATTGATCAAGCACTTAATTATCTTTAATAAAGATCCATCAAAGTGAGCGGTTCGATACACGATTTATAAACCCCATGAGATTTATGCGGAGATGAGCGCTTAGCTTGACAAAAAGCTCATACATATGGCCCAGCTCTGCAAAATATTTCACACATAAATCACCATGATCTCTTGCCCTCTCCTCGTTGGGGTGTCATAACCCTCATCATTTCATCAACAAAGGGAACCATCCTACGGCTTAGACCTTCGTAACCATTGACTCATTCCTCGGGGATGCAAAGGCCATATCATACCATACAAACATAGGCTTGGCCCCTAAGTAGGCACAGGACAGAGATAACTGAGGAACCGTAGGTTGAGGGTGACACACGATGTACCTGTACTTCACACATCTTGACGACGTGCAATGATGAGCCTGGTAGTTGGTGCAAAGCGGGGTACAAAGTCTACCTCTAATAAATATTTTACTTTCTCAAAATCTACCTATGATACAAAATCTATTAAAGATAGTATAAGCAAATTTGCTGCCCTTGTTTTGATGTACTTTTAGCTAAACACATTAACTTTATACATTATTTTTAGAATCTCAAAAAATAATATCAAAGTTTTCAGTGTTGTTTTAAGAATTTCAACCAAAATTATAAAAAAATTATGTATAAAATCTATACATGCATTATACAACCTTGCATGCGATGAAACATTAATACACAATTATTTACAAATTATCAAATATTAGAACTAAAACAATCCATTTATATTATCAACAATTCATTTATATTATCAAAAATTTCTAAATTATGTATAAAGCCGTGTTAAAATAATCCAAATTTTGTGATGCAATGAAGCAAAACACCAAACACTTATTTATAAATTAAAATTAACACTTATTTATAAATTAAAATTAATCTTGTAAACTAGAATTATAATATTTTATTTTATATTACCAAGTTTTTGTAGATTATCAAATATATCTCTTTATAAACACTTATTTATAAATTAAAATTAATCTTGTAAATTAGAATTATAATAATTTATTTATATTATCAAATTTTTTGTAGATTATCAAATACATTTTGTAAGTGGAATGATAGTAATTTATTTATAATTCACAGGGGTAGGCTATGTATATTTCTGTAAATTTATACTTTTGTCGTCCCACGAACAAGGGCGTCTCATACACCAATTTGGTGTCTTGATATATATTTTGATGAAATACACATTCTGGGTAACCCTCCAAGTATTTTCCTTAATTTCGAGGATGGTACGAGAGGGGAGGTAAACTGACCGGTTGCATTTTTGACAACCTAAATTGTTGGGGACATCGAGTGAGGTCCAATAATATCTATAGAGGCAACCAACTCGAGGACTTGACTCCATGACCTCCTACTTGTAATTCACAACACTCAACCACTTGAGCTAATCCATTGGACTATTTATGTATATCTTACAAGGATTTTTTTACCTGATTTTATTTATTTTGGATATTCAATTTATAAATGAATTAAATTGGTTGACTACATTGATACCAAAGCTTATTTGAGGACACACACACACACACACACATCCTACATGGATTTCTTTATTTTATTTTATTTATTTTGAATATTCAATTTATGAACTAGATTAGCTGATTACATTGGTACCAAAGCTTATTTGAGGGCACTTTTGTTGTTGATCTGATTCCAACCTTTGACTTACTCATTATCAGATCTTATTTGATTTCAATTATTGATCACACATTTTTTAGAACTTTTCTAATCTGGATCTTTGTTCATTTTCGACATTTCGATTATGTAAAAATCTAACAAACAACATTTTGACAAGAGAAAACCAAATCAAGTAAACCTCAGGAAACAACATCGAAAATAAAAATCTTGGAAGGGTGCACAATACATTTTGTAGGATCTAATCCACTAATTTAGCAGTTGTTGTTTTGTGTGCCTACTCCATTTCCATGGTTATCTGTCTTGATCATATAGATAATACTAACATCCAATAATTTTCAATTTATATCTCATCATTCAAAAATACTCTAAAGTGGTATCGAGGAGTGGAAACATGGATGAATAACCACATACTTTGAAAAAAGTGACAATAATCATTGTGTAGGGGGAATTATAACTTCAAGATAAAAGGTAACCATGGATATTCGCTGCCCTGCACCCAATGTGAAATCACTCACAATGATCTGCCATCGACCATCCATGCCGTGAAAGGAAGGACTTGACTCTTATTGTTTGTTGAAAGCCACCACGACACTTTGACGATGCTTTTTAAGGTTGCAATCACAGTGAAAAACATTGGGTTGTGTGGAAGGTAATCTATAACCACCATGCACTAAGCTAATCATTTCTTTAAGAGAATGTAATGGGAAAGTGCTTGTTAAAACTTTTCAAGACTTTTCTTGAAGAAAATGCTTGGCTTAGTGCATGGTGGTTATAGATTACCTATGTAGAATCGATAGAGAAACCATTTCCCAACTAAAATGTTACAAATTATGTATCGAAAAGTAATTTTATAAATTAATATTAATATTAATTATTAAAAGTGTTTCAAATTATATCCCAAGGTCCCATCGAATCATATTTGTAGAAAAGTCAACCTAGTGTTACCTTGAAGATGAAAATTATAAGATTTCAAATATAAAAGGGTTGACAAGTGCACTTAAAAAAAGTTCAAAGCGAAGACCCTTATTAAGTATTATCGAGAAGATGAGTATAATTACCTACATGGTAGAAGCAAAGAAGTATCTTGTCTCTTTTTTTTAAAACTAAATTTATTCACTTAATATCAAAGGTATAATAAGAAATGTGTTATTTAATTATGAAAATTATTAATAATTAAAAAAAAATACTTAGATAAATTAAAAGTGATTTTTCAAAATAATGAGAATTTATTTTAAAAGATGTATGTACTTAAGAAAGGTTTGATAAGATTTTAATAAATATGGTGAATTTTTTTATTTTAAGAATTATGATCAAAGAGTGTCTACCTAAATTAAATTTTTTGTTATAAAAGTTGATAGATTGAAATGTGAAGTAATAAGATATTATTGAGAAAAAAACAAGATTTCAAAAATAATTTAAAGGAAGATCTACCAAAAAAGATTGAAGAAATTTATCGATTGAGTAATCATAGTCAAAGCTTACTTGCGTAGATAACGAAATTAAAGAAAGATAAGAAGACACAACCAAAAAAAGCTAGAAGAACTTGTCAACATAGAAACATTGATGGATAAAGAAACAATCATTGATCCAGTTGAATTAAGGAAGTTTCCTAAGGTTAAAGTCCCAACCATGTATAAGGGAACTAGCATATGTTCAATCAAAGTTGAAAAATCAAGTGACAATTTACGTATAGTCGACTTTCATCAATTGAAAAGGAGACACTTATTGAACTATTTACCATTGAAGATCCATTTGTTGCCACTAACTATTCTAGTATATTGGAGGGAAGTTCAACCTGAGATCCCATCGTCACCCAAATCACAAATTCATTGCACAAATCCAAAATTATTTCACATTTTGAAACATTGGAGTGTCAATTTAACTAATTCCCAAAGGAATAATGCGAATCATAGTCAAATAAGTCATAATAAAATATTGCACCATATAGTGTTACCAAAAATTGAATTAGAATGGACTCATCCTTTCACAATGTGATTGTTCTGTTTGACACTTTGAAGTTTGTATCATTTCATTTATTCAACCATGACAATATCATGAATAGAGCATCAAGTGAAAGCATTCCATGCAAGAATGAAGGTAGATGAATATTAAATTTCCTCCCCATTGCTCCAAGAATAGAGAAATAATCTACAGTTGAAAAGGTAGATGCCACAGTGAAACAAAAATTCCAAGCTTACTTCTACAGAATGGAGCAAAACATGTAGAACTTGGCGAATCAATAGTTGATTGTTGTACATTGAAGTAAAAAAAAAGGTAAAAAATCCAATAGTAAAGATGAAGAACTTGAAGAAAAAAAAGGGGAGGCAACACTAGACATATGGTAAAGAATTTGATGGGACAAGACCTACTTATGCACTTTAAGGTGGGGGTAAAACTTGACATACCCACATAGGATAGTGTAGTGGAAGTAGAAAGGCTAAACAAATGGTCGAGATAATGATAAGTCTATTTTTCCTAACTCAAGATGACAGGACATGCCCTACTTTGGTGGGAGGCCTACCACCAAATATTGTGAAAAGGAACATAACCACACTTTACATATTTGGAATGGTTCATTGCTGAATAAACATTTCAACCCTTTGGGTTATGAACAAGAACACCAAATTTAGTGATAGTATTTGTGACAAAGGGAAGGCCAATGCATGCAACAATGGTTTTGGATGACGAGTCATTAAGATGGGTATAACAGAACATGCACATAGTGTCCTCACTACATTAAAGGCTTACATTGATTTTTACAAAACAAATTATCCCTATTTGAAGTGCACCTCTGATTCGAATGAATCAAAATCAATAAATGATTTGTCATTGCAAAAATTGTGGCTCATAAACTTAGTGGAACTTAAGGCTCTAAATTCCCATATTTGTAGGTTCATACACATGTGCTTCATGTGCAGAATTGGGGAACATGCCTGTTAGCAACATTACTTGTCTTCGGCATCGGGATATCCAGGTCTGCAGGTTGCACGAGGAGCACCCAAGCGCAGCGCATAGAGGAAGTCCTTTTCGGACTTAAAATCAAGTGAGCGGGCAAAATTATAGTGTTAACGGTCCAGATCCACCCATATGAGCAGATCAACGGCCAGCGGGAAATCACGGATAGCAGAGTTGCACCGAGAATAGCGCAAATAGATTGTGCCCATATTGTATGAAGGGAAGAACAACAGCCGTCCGTCCAAAGGACGCGTGGCGCGAGATCTAGGCGCGTCGGCTTTTCGACAGTCGCAAGTTCAAAGGGTGAAGGTTTTATGTCATTGTACATCTCGAAACCCCGAACCCCGAAGCGTCGAAAGCGCCCAAAGGCGGGCCCACAATATCGAGGAGCAGTCTTAGCCGTCCATCTAGAGGGGACACCTGGTGCGTGATTAGGCTCCCCGCCTTCTCTCTCATCGTGATTTCGAAGCGCAAGAAGCATATCCCTCATATCCCCAATGCACGAAGTGACAAGAGCATCCAGGACCTGGGGCCCGCAACAACGTCGGGTGAGTTTAGGACCGTCAGATTTGAAGGACGCGTGGCGCTAGATTAAGACATTTCGACGTTTCTCTCATCGCGCTTTCAAGAAGCAAGGATCAACCTCTTCATATCCGCGAATTCCGAAAGCACCTTTGGGAGTAAGCATAGGGTCATAGCCCGTGGTCACTTGGGAGACAAAGAGAGCTGT
>JASDQU010030386.1:0-26320 GCA_032191745.1 Picea mariana | reverse complement strand
TATCGTTCGATTTTACTTCCATTCGGTCACCCCTTTCATACACAAATCGTGACATTAAATGATGGGCGTCGGGCTCTGCTCCTGCTGCAATCCAGGAGTGACGTAGACAGAAGAAAGGGAAGGTCGGAAGCCTCAACTTCTAGCCCATTGGTGCCCCACCCTCAAGTGGATGAGCTGACCAAGATGGTGAAGTCTCTGTCTGCAAAGATGGAGAGAATGAAGGTGGAAGGGAGGAAAGCATACAAGGGCCCTTAGAATGCCGAAAACAAAGGAGGTTTCAGGAGGCCAAACCATATCATTTCTCCGACTGTGAAAAGGGAGAGGGGAAGAGACAGAGAAGACTAGAAGATTCAAGCCCCTTTCCAAAACAATTTTATGGTCGAGGAAGAAGAAGGGGAAGCAGATGAGTTGGATCCTGAAATCCATTGCTTCGGAGACACTCCTCCTTTTCCTCATCTCACTCAATCAACATACGAGGAGTCCCTCATGGACAGTTAGCTTAATGAACTAAGAAAGGAAAACAAGACTAGTAGCCGCCAAGGCAGATATGACCTGAGGTCCCAGAAGAAGGCGGTAACACCTGATGTTCCTGAGCAGTCCACTAGAACAGAGAAGCCTGCTAATGAAGTAGCGGACAGTCACAGAGGTAAGAAGACCTGACCCCTCTCTCCCATAGTTCAGAGTCATGTTCCTGAAATAAGAGAAATTCCGAAGCTTACATCTTCTTTTAATTTCAAGCATGAAATTCAAAAGATCAGAATCCCTGTGCCCCTAACCGAGTTGATTAAGCATGAATTGTTCAAGAAGCGCTTCTCTGAGCTTTTACAGTTTTAGATCTCATGCCTTCCCATAGACTCCATCAATTTGCAAGATGAAAAGCCTACAGTTATTCTAGGTCCTATGGTACAAGACATGAATGACTCATCCCCTCCCTTCTACACTTCCCTGAACATCCATGACAAGGTACTGCACAACTGTTTGATGGATTTGAGGGCTTCTCATAACCTCATGCCCAAAACTGTCATGGAAGAGTTAGGGCTATAAGTCACCCGAGCCTATCATGACCTCTATTCCTTCGACTCCAGGAAAGTTCAATGTCTCAGGGTTATCAAAGACCTGGTTGTGACCTTGTTTCAGTTGCCCATGAAAAGTGTGGTCATGGATATTGTAGTGGCTGATGTTCCCCCCAAGTTCGGTATGTTGTTATCAAGATCTTGGATAAAAATACTGGGGGGAACTTTGCAGATGGACCTCACATATGCTACTATCTTAGTATTTGGAGGAGAACATAGGAGGCTATATAGGGAAGCCCAGTTGGCCTATATAATCAGTGATGAAGCCAATCCTACCAACCATCCTATTTTTGCCTTAGACACTGATTTAGGTTCCAGTTTACTGCAACTCACTCACACTCCCGAGCCCCCTCTTAAACTCAGAGAGAAGTTCACCACTCCTCATGAGTTTCCTCCCTCCATCATTCCCGTCTGGAAAATGTTTTTTGATGGAGCTTGTTCCAGGGAAGGCGCTGGCGCTGGGGTGTTTTTTGTGTCCCCATCTCAGGAAACTATGTCCCTGTCATATAAGCTGGAATTTGAAACCACCAACAATGTGGTAGAGTATGAAGCCCTTGTTCTAGGATTGAGAGCTGCAAGGGAAATGGGAGTTCAGGAGGTAGTAGTGTTCGGAGATGCAGAGTTGGTGGTCCAACAGATCAGAAATGCTTATCAGGCTAAGCACCCTCGACTCAGAAATTACAGAAATGAAGTATGGGACCTAATTGACAATTTCTTCTCAGCCTTCAACATCTCTTTTATTCCAAGGGAGGATAATGCTGTGGCCGATTCTTTAGCTGTTTCAGCTAGCCAGTTCAAGGTCCCTCAGCCACCTATGGCCAAATATGATGTTGAGATAAAATATAGGCCCTCTGTACCAGACAATGTCAAGCATTGGAAGGTATTTGAGGATGATCTGGAAATCGAGAAGTTTCTCCAATCTGTTGATGAATTTTCTACGTTGCACATTGATCAGGATCCTGATACAGAAGATAACCCTCACCCCAAGGTGTTTTTAAATAAAATTGCTAACCACCAGATTATTCAGCTGCCTAGCAATCACATTCTGAGGGGACTTATTCCTTTAGAAATATTGTTCGATGGGAATGATGTGGCAGTGAAGGGTAGAGTTTCACGTGAAGGTGCTGACACAGTCGAGTGCGACATTGGCACACCGGAGGAGCCTAAGTTCGTCAAGCTGTCAAGCATTTTGACCACAGAACAGAGGGCCGAATATACTGAGTTGCTGAAAGAATTTGCTGATGTGTTTGCATGGACCTACGAAGACCTCAAGACATATGACACGTCCGTCATTGAACACAAGATCCCACTGAAGGAAGAGGCTAAGACATTTAGGCAGAAGCTAAGACAGATAAATCCCATGTTGCTGCCTGTCATGGAGAAAGAAGTAAAGAAGTTGTTGGAGGCCCAGATCATCGTCCCCTTGAGATATTTCGAATGGGTGGCCAATTTGGTTCTGGTAAGGAAGAAAAGTGGAGAAATTAGGCTTTGTGTCGACTTCAGGAACCTGAATAGGAGCTCAAAGAAAGATAATTATCCCCTGCCCAACATGGAACACATATTGCAGAGGGTAACCGGTGCATCTAGGATTTCCATGATCGATGGTTTTTCTGGTTATAATCAGATATCGGTCATGCCCGAGGACATAGAAAAAACAACCTTCACCACTCCTTGGGGCACATTCATGTATGCCAAAATGCCATTTGGACTAATGAATGCAGGAGAGATGTTTCAGGGAGCCATGGACATAGCCTTCATCGGGGAGAAAGATAAGTTTGTGGTGATCTATCTAGATGACATAATAGTCTTCTCGAGGTCGGATAAAGAGCACTGCTGTCACCTGAGAAAAGTTTTCTCAAAATGTCGAAGGTTCGACCTTTCTCTAAACCCCAAGAAGTCTTTATTTTCTATGGAGGAGGGGAAGTTATTAGGCCATATAGTATCAACAGAAGGAGTGAGTATTGATCCTAGCAGAGTGGAGGCAATTCGGACCCTGTCACTTCCCAGGTCAAAGAAGGAAATTCAGGCCTTTTTGGGGAAGATTAATTTTCTGAGGAGATTCATCTCGAATTTTGCTGAACTGGTGAAACAAATCACAGCTATGCTCAAGAAGGGAAATGAAGTAAAATGGACGGCCGAACCCAGGGAATCTTTTGTCCAAATAAAAAGAGCATTGACTAAGGCACCTGTGTTGATCAGTCCCGACTATTCCAAAGATTTCCTAATCTTCTGTTTCGCTTCTTTTGATACAGTAGCAGCGGTCTTGCTGCAGAAAAATGAGGAAGGGCGAGAGAAACCTATCACCTTCTTCAACAATGCATTAAGAGATGCATAGGTCAGGTATGAAATAATGGAGAAACATGCCTATGCTTTAGTGAAATCTCTCAAGGATTTCAGAGTCTATGTCTTGTATTCGAAGGTGACTGCTTATGTTCCTTCGACCTCTATGAAGGACATCCTGGTACAGCCCGATGTAGACGGGAGGAGAAGTAAATGGATAGCCAAGATCCTGGAGTTTGACTTGGAAATAAGTCCTACCAAATTGATCAAAGGTCAAGGCTTAGCCAAGCTTCTGGCTGAAGCCAATTGCCAAGATTTGGGGGTAAGTTTCATGAACGAATGCTCAGGAATTTAGCGGGGTCAGTTGTCTGAAATAGACCTTCAAAGAGAGCCCCCATTGGCTCGATGTCCTTGGTATAAGGATGTCATATATTTTCTGCAGGAGTTGTGGCCCCCAGATGGCCATGCAAAGAAACAAAGCAAGAACTATGAAGCTCAGGGCAGTCAGGTACTGCCTTATTGATCAAATTTTATACTGGAAAGACCCCCTAGGGGTGCTTTTAAAATGCATGGATCCACAAGAGGACGACAAGATCATGGTCGAATTTCACAGCAACCTGTGTGGAGGGCACCATTCCTGGAAGACTACAGCCCACAAAATTCTCAGAGTTGGGTACTACTGGCCCACCTTGTTTGCTGATGTCCATAGAGGAGTTAGAGCCTGTATCACATGCCAAAGATTTTCAGAAAAGCAGCAGCTCAAGTCTCTGCCTTTACAACCTGCAGTTGTTTTGGGACCTTTCCAGCAATGGGGCCTGGATTTTATTGGAGAAATCCACCCTACTTCCAGTGGGCATCACAGATGGATCCTGACTGCTACATATTTCTTTACTAAGTGGATCGAAGCCATCCCCACCAGGAGTGCTTCCCACAAAGTAATCATTGGGTTCTTGGAGGACCTCATCACAAGGTTCGGCTGCCCAAGTAAGATTTTCACTGATAACGCAGCCGCTTTCGGGTTTGAGCTATTAGCCAAGTTATGTGAGCAGTTCGAGATCAAACTAATTCACTCCACCCCATATTATCCACAGGGAAACGGTTTAGAAGAATCCTCCAACAAAAGCCTAATAAGGATCATTAAAAGATTACTGGAGGACAACAAAAGGGCTTGGAAMTTGAAGCTAAAATTYGTTCTATGGGCCGATCGGGTGACCACAAAGAGATCTATAGGCATCTCCCCTTTCCAGTTAGTCTACGGAGCAGAAGYTGTCTTCCCTTCTCAGTTGGCCATTCCCGTAGTGAAATTCTTCCAGGATTATCAAGAAGAGCCCAATGACATGATCAGAAGGATTCATCAACTGGTAGAAGTCCAGCAGGCCAGAGAGCAGGTAATGGACATAATTCAGGATCATCAGCAGAGGGTCAAGCAGGTTTTCGATAAGAAGGCCAAGAAGGAAGAATTTCGGATAGGAGACCTGGTGCTGAAATGGGATGCTCCTAAACAAGATAAGGGAAAACACGACAAATTTGAAGCCCTGTGGATCCGGCCTTTCAAAATCTCTGAGGTTTTCTCAAATAACACATATCGGCTGCAAGATTTGGAAGGTGAAGAAGTTTTCAGCAGCCCAGTAAATGGGCATTTTCTTAAAAAATGTTTTGTCTGAGCCTTCGGTGGCTCCTATGTTTTGTAAATATCGTCCTTTCTGTTCTTCATTTTTTACTTTTATTGTTTCGGCTTAGTAAATGACTCCATATCCCAACAACAAGGCACTGGAATTGCAAAATGAGTCCTTAGAGCATCACAGGGACGACTCTATCCCCCATGGAGCCTAATTATGGCAACATTACTTGTCTTCGACATCGGGATATCCAGGTTTGTAGGTTGCATGAGGAGCGCCCAAGTGCAGCGCATAGAGGAAGTCCTTTTTAGACTTAAAATCAAGCAAGCGGGAAAAATTATAGTGTTAACGGTCCGGATCCACCCATATGAACAGATCAACGGTTGGCGGGAAATCGAAGATAACAGAGTTGCATCGAGAATAGCGCAAATAGATCGTGCCCATATTGTATGAAGGGAAGAACAACAACCGTTCGTCCAAAGGATGCGTGGTGCAAGATCTAGGCGCGTCGGCTTTTCGACAGTTGCGAGTTCAAAGGGTGAAGGTTTCATGTCGTTGTACATCTCGAAACCCCAAACCCCGAAGCACCGAAAGTGCCCAAAGGCAGGCCCACGATATCAAGGAGCAGTCTCAGCCGTCCATCTAGAGGGGACACCTGGTGCATGATTAGGCTCCCCGCCTTCTCGCTCATCATGATTTCGAAGCACAAGAAGTAGC
Source organism: Picea mariana (assembly GCA_032191745.1). Taxonomy (NCBI): domain Eukaryota; kingdom Viridiplantae; phylum Streptophyta; class Pinopsida; order Pinales; family Pinaceae; genus Picea; species Picea mariana. The sequence goes on along the minus strand of JASDQU010030386.1, from coordinate 20,631 downwards.
TCCCTCATATCCCCGATGTGTGAAGTGACGAGAGCGTCCAGGACCTGGGGCCCGCAACAACGTCGAGTGAGTTTAGGACCGTCAGATTTGAAGGACGCGTGGCGCTAGATTAAGCTGTTTTGACGTTTCGCTCATCGCTCTTTCAAGAAGAAAGGATCAGCCTCTTCATATCCGCGAACGCCGAAAGCACCTTTGGGAGTAAGCACAGGATCATATCCCATGGTCACTTGGGAGACAAAGAGAGCTGTGCAAGAGGGGTCAAAGGCACCGAGTTCAGTTACAGAGGGGATCATCGCGATCTCCAGGTGCCATCGGATTCGATCTCAATCTTGTGTCTCGCTTGGAGTAATTGAAGGCATGAATGGGTGGTTGAAACCTCCTTTCATCATTAAGTGTGAGGTATGGAAGGTTTGGCAAGCGGTCTACTCGAAGGGGTCCTGTGTACCGATTTTTCCAAAGAAGCCATGCYGAAGTCTTTGAAGAGAYAGAGAAGTCTGCACACGCTAGCTTGGCACTTAATGGCTCAGCTACCCTCCCTACAGGAGCCATGCGCAGTTAAGATGGTGCGTGAAGAAGGATTCCAGTACGAGTTTGTCTGAAAAGACACCTAGCCCTGGGTGAMTGGGCACGCCTMTGTTAGGTGAATTCTCCTGAGTATATAGGCTCAATTTTTGGTATTTTGTAAGCATCGATGGTAGWGCGAAGCTCCCGATTGTAATGTTTTAACAGGCACTCTAGTTCTCTGGTTATGCATCTGTATGTAAKATTTMTTGTTTAATGAAAGACAGTTTCCTTATTCCATCTAGTTTTCATCTCATACCAAGGGAGTTCATGATTGACTGATTCACATGAATTATTGCAGTTGTGTTATGATAAAGGGTTTATTGTGGCACTATTGTATTCTCTGGTTTTCTGCGTTTGAATGTAAGAAGATCTCGCGTTTAAATGCATTCTCCTATAGTCTGCTAGAAACCTGATGTTGACAACAGACCTTTGCATCTCTCTGATACAAGTCTTCCCCTTACTCACCCTTACTACAACTCACTGTCTGGAGTATGTCTAAGACCTCACTCACCCATGCATGCCTGGCCTAGTGTCGGAGTTGAAACAATATCGTCCAAGTTTACTTCCATTCGATCACCCCTTTCATACACAAATCGTGACATTAACTGATGGGCGTCGGGCTCTGCTCCTGCTGCAATTCAGGATTGACTTTCATCGCTAACAATGCCCAACCCATAGAGACTCAGATAGAGGCAAATTTGGAGAAGCAGTTTACTTGGAGACACATACTAGAGGTTCATTTGAATGTAGTGTGAAAAGGATGTAAGTGAGACAAAGGAGAGAGAAGCGCCCTTGTCCGCTAGGGTGTTTGGGTTATCTTTGCATATGCACCTCAAATGACTTCAAAAATATTAGGACCATTCATTGAGGATGAATGTTGACTATCCCACAAATCTCCCAAGCCCCACACAAAGTCCATACTCCCTCCAACCTCAAATATATTGAGACCGTTCATTGAGCGTGTGATTTTGAGTATCCATAGAGGGCTCCACACCTTTTCCTTGAACAAATGACTAGGGGTATAAGGATAAAAGTGATAGATGCAGTGCCCTCTTTTGCTTTGAATTTATTTCACTAATATTATGTTATTATTTGAGAGAATTCATGTTATAAGAATGAAACAATTGGTTCACAAATAAGCTTATGGATGATGCAATCTAGACTTTTGATTTGATTTGACTATTACTTGATGTGTACACATATTTTTTGTGGTTTATGTTTTGATATCCTTGTGATGCTATGGAATATTGGAAATGCATACATGGTTATATGATGAAATCCTTTATGTTATATGACGCTATTGATGGTTTGTCAAGTGCCACAGGAAGAACCACATGTGCATATGGACTCTATATTAATTCAAAATATGTGGACCCAAGAGGGGGTTGGGTTGTGCATGATTGACATGTATATGACATTGCCAATTATTTATTCATGATCATTAGACAATGATATATGATATGTTTGTCTCTATATGTGTGCAGGGATAGGGAAACATTTTCCAAATAATCTTACACATAGGTAAAGGGTTGTATGAAAATTTGTGACATRATGAGTACCACCAGGAAGRGGACGTATAGGTTACCTATTCATGCCTACTATCTCCCTTCTATGTAATAGATCAAAAAACATATGCTTTATGTTTTTTCCTAGAGGTTACACGTTGCTATAAGGGTAGGCCATAAATTTGGTCACTTATGAGGTTTTGTTGAGGAGCACACAACGAGGTGTCAAAATCATTATTCKTTAATGACCATTAGTCTCTCACCAGTGGTGAATGAGTTGAGTTAGTTAAGTCCCAACAATGGTATTGTCCCCCACCATTGAAAAACGATACTTGAAGGGCATGCATGAACATGACACCCTTGTTACATATTGGTAGGTAGTACTTGAAGGGCATGTATATGGAATATAGGGGCATGGCACCCTTGGTATCACACACTTGAATTTTTGTACAGGTTATATCTAGCATGACACCCTTGGTATCATGCACTTGAAGAGTTGTAAATGTTATGTCTAGTTCTTGGTGTTGGGTACTTAAAGAGTTGTAGTGATAATGTTTAGCTCTTGGTACTAGATACTTGAAGGCTTTGAGTTAAATTTGTCTCACCCTTGGTATTGACTTTGATTCAATTTATGTATACTTCAGAGAAAAAAATTCTTTGGCATATGCATTTTATTATAGCATGGATAATTCAATGAACTTGCATAAATGGTTGGATTGATCATGGACTTATGCACATTTTTGTAAAAGGGAAATAAAATTTTGTTTTATAATTTGAAATGGAAATGCATTTAGAAAAACGTGAGTTAAACAAAAAGAAAGTTCTTTTATTTAAATGGACAAAAACAATTTCATGAGAGACCACTCAATGAGGAAAAATAAAAGGATCTAGGGAACATCTAAGAGTAAAAATAGGAGAAGAGGTTGGAATGTGATGAGTAATCTCTATTTCACATTTTAAATAAAAGAATCACTTGTGCATGGAGTGACGCATAGGTTCCACACCTTGGCATTGAATAAATGATAGGGGGCACACAGAGAGATGGGTTGGAAGCCCATCTGGTGGTATTGACAAAAACATAKTCCACTCCACGTAAGTCTCATGAGCAAGAGGACTAATGAAACCCACTAAACATATGGGCCATATGAAAATCTAAAGGACTTGTGGCCTCTTGGCTGGAATCTAGGAGAGTTTCTCTTCCATGGGGAAACTTMTTGCATGATATGTTGAATCCATGCAAATTTGATAGTTAYAATGCAATGTAAGCACTATTATCGACTTGATGCTTAGCCTTCTCAGAGACAAGAATAGTAAAATTGGGAAGAATGAACAATTTTTTAGGTTAATCTTGACTTAGTCAAGGGTGGGTTTATGATAGATGGTTTGCAGTGGCATGTGATTTACCTAGCACATTATATTTGTATGTATAAAACCTATTTAATGGGTTCATGTTTTTGTTGTAAAGTGCCACTCAAGTGGTTGGTCTTAGTTAGATTTGTCAAGGGTAATAAATATATCTTTGTATGGTTTTCCTAGGTTTAGGTTTCCATGTTATATTTGGGCTTTGATATATGTGCACATGCTTGTGTTTATTTCTCTTCTGTAGGTGTAAAATTTAACACGATATTAGATCCCAAGCATGCATGAAATCTCTAACATGAGTAGTTTGTGATATTGAGAACCTTGTATTGGTATAAATGTTGCACAAACATAGTTCTTGGAAGCAATATGAGGAAATATTATCATTGCTAATGAGACTATCATTGTTGGAGAATTTATGGATGATGGTATCAAATTAAGGGAACTTTATCATTTAGTGGGAGCTTGTGTTATGGTCTACGTCCTAGGGTTTGGCCTAAGGAAATTTATCATATGGTATGATTTATCTTGACATTGGGAGTTTGAGAAGCATGGCCTGAAGGCACATGATAAGAATGGGCATAGTAAACGTGCGGTGAGATGATCAATGGATGATATGCCAAGTTTATATAATTGTGTGTCAATTGTGGGATTTTAGTGTTTATACATTGTAGCAAGATCATAAGTGTAGTGAATCTTGGTAGATAAAATATAGAAGATAAACCCTTAACTTGAGAACAATAAAATGCATCACACAATAGACAACACATGAATATAAAGAGAAACCTTATGGTAACACCATCAATTACTTCTTATGGAAGGAATCACCACACAAACCATTCTTTCTACAATACAMTACTCAACATATCCAATACAATGATATTCATGTATATGTACTTTCTCAYGAGTATTCGTTGGGGTCTATGCCAACTACCCCTTATTATTATATTATTCATTCTAACTATCTAGTGGAGATATTTATTATCCACCAAATACCAAGTGGTTATATTCCATAATTATAATCACATTACATTCATTATCTCCCTTGGGMACCTCCCAATGTACCCCATATTATCTTTTCTAGGTACATTACATTTCATCCTCCTTTATGTTTCATTCTCAAAACATGAGTGGAAGCCATATAATATGATCTGCTAAGCAATGTAGTCAACTGGTACCAAGTATGAGCATCCCATCTATCCTAGTGAAATGTGGATATGAGGTCCAATTGCGGCCTTGCCACCTTAATCTTGATTTTGGTTGCTTCTTGGGTTCCATGCCGTTGTTGTGCTACTATGATATCTCCATTCATTTCTTTTAGTTCTCCATGTACTTCAATATTAGGTGCCTTCTTGGTTCCATGTTGGTCCATAGTGATTTTGTTGACGCTAATGAACTTCGCTTGATGACTATTGTTTCTTAGGGTGGTGTGGGTGGCAATATACAACAATCCGAGCTATTGGTTACTATTCCTTTGGATCTTCAACATGTGGTTCTTTTGAATGCAACTCTGTAGATTCATCTTCCTTTTTACTATGCCCTTCTTGGGGCTCTCCTTTAGGTGCCTTTGTGGACTCCTCTTCTAATTTATCTTTGGATTCTTCATCTGATGTATTTGTAGGAATTTCAATTAGTTTCTCTATAATAATTTCTTCATGAACCTCCTTGGACCCTTGTTGTTTATTGAGAGAAATATTTTGTAGTGTGATTTTATTTTTCTTATACCAAAGCTTTAAAAACTTATTTTGTACATCAATATTAACTGTATCGAGTCCATCCAAGGAAATCCAAAAATAACATCCACATCAATCATATTTGTAGCATGGAAATTTGAATGCAAAACACATTTATCTATAGTAATATTCAAATCTTAAAAAAATTGAACGTTCTCATCGTCAACTTGTGTGCTTTGACTGTGTTTTGTAGGGACTAGCAATCTTAATTTAACGCTGATGAAATTATGCTTGTTGCTATGGGTAATACAAAAAATGACCTTCTCCTGCTGAAGACATCCATGAACTTGTAACTACTAGGTTTAATATAAATAATGACCTCCTACTAAAGACATCCCTGAAATTGTAACTACTAGGGTTAATATAAATAATGACCTCCTACTGAAGACATCCATGAACATGTAATAGGAAGTTCTCACATAAAATACATCCTTATGGATTTGTTGAACCTTTTTCACAACATGGTGACAACATGAGGTCATCAAAATACTTGTTCATATGCTTCATTTGAAAGTGTCTTCATCATTTCATAGCTAAGCAACTTCCACCATATGACAACATCGTCACTTAAATTATAAAAGAGCCATTTTTTACAAGTCTTTGGGAATATTGAATTCATGTGTTTTATGTATTCTTTAATACTAGGACCATTGTCTTTTCCTGTAAACAACAATTTGCTTGAAAAATACCCATAGATAAAATTTGTATGGTTTTGAAGAAATAGTTTACTTTTTCAATGGAGCTTTGTTGTGAAACTAGGGTTTTGGGGTGGCGAATTTTGAATGACCACAACTCCTTCAAGATTGTTAGAAATGTGTCATATAATACGTCCAATTGAAGTTGTTGAAATGTTCTTTCATTTGGCATTGCTTTGGATTCGCTTTGGCTTCAAGAGAAGCGACCTGTCAAAAATTATTTTCTCTAAAATACCTAGAATAAAGTCGTGGATGTTACACAAAAAACTCTAAGATGAATGATTTACAATCAATGATATATTCACTTCCCGAACTTTGATTTAAACACATTTAAAAAAAATTGGGTATTTTTTTGATAAGAACTCATATTTAAAATCAGTTTCTTTAGATTTTGCATAGAATGCTACAAGAATTGATATGAGTGTCGAGACCCTCTTTTTTCTAATGAAAATTTTGTAAAACTAATTTTTTCTTCCATCTTTGTCCAAGAAAGAGATTTGATACCATTTGTAGTGAACCTTGGTAGATACAAGATGGAAGATAAACCCTTCACCTGAGAATGACAAAATATGTCCACACAATAGATAACACTAGAACATATAGAACCATTAAGGTAGGGTAATTCCATCAATAACTCATGGAATGAATCACTACATAAGCCATGCTTGTTACAATATAATACTAAATATGATACTCATGAGTACATATATACTTTCTAATTAGTATTCCTTGAGTTATATGTCAACTACCTCTCATTATTATATTATTCCTTTTAACTACCTAATGGACTTATTTATTACCCACCAACTACCAAGTGGGCCTATTTCATGATTATGGTCACATTACATTCATTATTCCCTTTGGGTACCTCCCTACGTACTCCATATTATCCTCAATAATATGGGGTACCTCCTTAGATACCCCATATTATCCTTGCTAGGTATATTACATCACATCCTCCTTCACATGTTTCATTCTTTAAGCATGAGTGGAAGCCATATAATATGATCTGTTAAGAAATGTAGTCAATTGGTACCAATTATGAGCATCCCGACTATCCTAGTGAAATGTGGACATGGGGTCCAATTGCGACCTTGCCACCTTGATTTTGATTTTGGTTGCTTCTTGGGTTCCTTCTTGTTGCTATGCTACTATGATATATCCATTCATTGCTTTTAGTCCTCCATGTACTTCTACAATGGGTGCCTTTTTTGTTCCATGTTGGTCCATAATGATTTTTTTTATGCTCATGACCTTGGCTTGACGAATGCTGTTTCTCAGGGTGGTGTAGGTGGAGATATACAAAAATCTTAGCTATTCGTTATTCTTCCTTTGACTCTTCAATATGTGGTTTCTTTGAGGAATGCAACCCTCTATATTCTTCTTCTTTTTTACTATGTCCTTCTTGGGTCTCTCCTTCAGGTGCCTTTGTGGACTCCTCTTCTAATTTATCTTCAGATTCTTCATATGATGTGTTTGTATTTATTACAATTAGTTTCTCTGTAATCATTGCTTCATGAGCCTCCTTGGACCCTTGTTGTTTAGTGAGAGAAATATTTTGTAGTGTGTGTTTTTTGTTTGTTTGTACCAAAGCTTTAGAAACTTATTTTGCACAATAATATTAACTGTACCGAGTCCATCCAAGGAAATACACAAATAATATCCACATCATCCATATCTATAGCTTTTAAATTTGAATGCAAAACACATTTATCTATAGTAATATTCAAATCTTAAAAAAATTGAACATTCTCACCATCAACTTGTGCGTTGACTATGCTTTGCAGGGACTTGCAATCTTAAGTTAGCATTGATGAAATTATGTTTTCTTCTATGAGTAATAGAAAAAATGACCTTCTCCTACTGAAGATATCCATGAACCTATAATTGCTAGGGTTAATAGAAATAACGACCTCTTGCTAATGACATCCATGAGCCTGTAATAGGAAGTTCTCACATAAAAATAAACCCTTATGATCTCTTAATCCATGTTCATAGCATGAGGTTATCTCTCTAAAAATACTTGTTGATATGCTTAATTTGAAAGTGTTTTCATCTTTTCATAGCTAATCAACTTCCATCATACGACAACATTGTCACTAAAATTACAAAAGAGCCAATTTTTCCAAGTCTTTGGCCATATTGACTTCATGTATTCTATGTATTCTTTAATACTAGGACCATCGTATTTTTTTGTACACAACATTTTGCTTGAAAAATACCCACAAATAAATTTAGGATTTTGAAGAAATAGTTTACTTTTTCAATGGAGCTTCATTGTGCAACTAGGGTTTTGGCGCGACAAATTTGAAATACCATAACTCCTTCAAGATGGATTATAAATATATCATATAACATATCAAATTAAAGCTATTGAAGTGTTCTTTCATTTGGCTTTGCTCTAGCTACAAGATAATCAACCCGTCAAAAGTTATTTTCTCTACAATATATCTAATAAAGTCGTGGCTGTAATGAAACAAACTCTAAAATGTCTAATTTAAAATCAATGATATCTTCACTTCCCAAACTTTGATTTAAACACATTTTTTTTAATTGGGTATTTTTTCGTTAAGAAATCAGATTTACAATTGGTTTCTTTAGATTTTGCATAGAATGCTACAATAATGCATACGAGTGCGAGGACCCTCTGTTTTCTTTTGAAAAATCTGCAAAAAGAAAAATTTCTTCCATTTTTGTCCAAGAAAGAGCTCTTGTACCATTTATAGTGAACCTTAGTAGATAAAATATGGAAGATAAACCATTCAATTGAGAATGATAAAATGCATCCACACAATAAATAATACTAGAATATAGATAGAACCATTAAGGTAGGGTAATGCCATCAATAACTCCTTATGGAAATAATCACTACAAAAACCATGTTTGTTACAAAACAATACTCAATATGATACTCACGTGTATATATAATTTCTAATGAGCAATACTTTGGGCCTATTCCAACAACTACTTCTGATTATTATATTATTCATTTTAACTACTTAATGGACCTTTTTATTACCCGCTAACTACCAAATGGGCCTATTCCATGATTGGCCACATTACATTCATTATCCCTCTTAGGTACCTCTCTACTTACTCCATATTATCCTCCTTAGGTACCTTACATTAAGTGACATGATTGTTAACTACTTAAGGAAGTTTCTTGTGGGTGTTGGCTACCTAGTTCATGCAAGATTTATGTCATGGTGAAGTGATGCATGTAGTCTCACATAAAATGCATTACGATAGTGCCTTCAAATCAAAGATTCTTTTTGTCGAGTTTAAAGATAGGTTATCTACCTATGTAAAGGGAATATTTCAGTAATACCAATTGATATACATACCCTTGATTTCTTTAATCACTTGTAAAGATTTGGTAACACTTGAACTAAGCTATATGTTAGTTTAAGGCTATGGAAGTAGGCCATTATTTAACTATAGAGGAGGATGTCTTTTTATCCTAAATCAAGGTTAAATGAGGGATTGTTAGGAGTTGAATTTGACTAAGTCAAGGGCTACGACACATAGTTTACTAATTCACATAGTATTATCACTTGGATGGCCATGGATGTCAATATAGGCATGGATGTGGTTGCAGGTCCAAATGGTTAGGATGCAGAGAGTCACTTGAGGAGATGTAGATCGTTGGTGTTCTTTCTTACGTACATTCTTGTTATTCTATTTGTTTTTCTCTTAGTGTTGGATTTTAATAAGGTAACAAAGCTACATTGACCTAGACTTTCTAGTGAGAGTCATGCCATTAAGAGCAATGAAGAGAAGTACGATTTTGATGATGGCCTTTTTTTTCCAAACTAGGCTGAGACGCTGCCACCAGGATTGTGTGAGACTCATCCAAACCTGAAATCCCCATGAGATAGTTTTATTCCCCCACAAATGGCTCCCATATTCAACCCCTCTCCATGAGATTTGAACCTATGACTTGATGGGGAATAAACCCCACATACTAATTGGTATATACCTCATGGGATATTTTTTTGATGATGGTTGTGTGTATGGCCATTTAATCTATAACATGATTGATTTGTTAGGTGAATCACATGCCCTAGTTTATGGGTGTCTTTGTTGATGCATTGAGTAGGTTCTTAGTGTTGATGCCGCTTCCTATAATATGATACGTGAAAGAAATGGAAGCTCATAGTGCATGTGTTTGTGGAGGAGAGTGATCCTTGGAAGCTGAGGACAAATAAATTGTTATATGCAGATGCATGGGGATCCTATGTTCATGTTCATGTGGTGGATTTACTAATCCTTGATCCCGAGTCTATTGCGATCATTGGCATTATTTGTCTTACCCTAGTCGATTTGTAAGGCACTTTCTAGAGATTTTTTTCGTTTTTGTTGAAGAGGGTTGGTTTTTGCACTATGTTTGATGAAAGATGGGATTTGGAGTGAAGTTTGGATTGATTGAAGATTTGAAGAATGGTGGATTGATTGAGCTTGTGTTGAGTGAGATTGCTATGGTAAAAAATGGATCCGTGGAACCTGACTTGAGTGCAATCCAATTGAGAAGAGGTCAAATTTCTAGAACCAAGCACAATCACTATGAAGATGCTCTAGTATTGATTTGATTGATAATTTGTATGCATGAATTGAGGATAGAGTTTGCGGTGGTAGTGAACAAAGATATATTGTGGTTGAGAAAGCATTCACTCTAATGTAGGTTGAAGGATATTGTTATGATCAAATGATGGAAGAGAGACCCATTTAGAATGTGTCCTCCTCTGGTTTTTCATGACCTGAGCATCCTCCTGTGCATTTTTATGATCATAATAAAGTAGGTGGTGTGTGATGCGTGGAGAAATTTTACTACATGTACAATTAATGATTGTGTGAATTGATATCGACCAACAATCCCATAATCAACCGAGCAAAACAAATGATATTGTGCAATAGTTGGGTCGTTCCGTGCCATTGATGATTCAAGATGAAGCTTGTTGGTTGATTTTTAGGTTGCTGCACAGGGTGAAATATCTCTATGCGTGATTGAGAAGGTAAAGATCAAGGTTCTATTCCCGTTGGCTATTTTTTTTAATGAAATATTGGAGGCTGAGTTGTAAAAGAATTGTTACCAAGTTGTGGATACATTGAGGGGTCATTTTAAGGGTGATTGGATTCAATCTATGACAAAAGAAGAACACTAAAGTATATTTACTACAAGTGTTGGTCCATGTAACTATGTTTTGGAGCAAGAGGCGAGGTGGGAAATGAAGTAGAGTGGAAGTTCACTAACATCATATGCTCGAGCATGTAGTGTTAGGCATTTTGTAGGATTGATATTGATTACCTATGGATGTTCATATACTTATATAGGAATGCCATATTCTTGTAAGATCTAGTTAGGCATGTGTATCAAATATTTAGTTACTCACTGGTGTAAGTTTTGGAAAAGGCCATATTTTCATTCTAGAATGTAGGGATAGAATTAAGGGAGATTATTATAATGATTTCCACATAATTGGATAAACTTGGAGATAGGTTGTTTGTTGGGAGTCAATTTTGAAGGGGGATTGTTAGGCTAATCTTGACTCAGTTAGGGGTGGGTTTATGGTTKCATGTGGTTTACTTAGCCCACTGTATTGTATGTATGAAGCTTATTTAATGGGTTCATTTCTCCATTGTAACAATGCCCTAGGCATGTGTATCAAATATTTAGTTACTCACTGGTGTAAGTTTTGGAAAAGGCCATATTTTCATTCTAGAATGTAGGGATAGAATTAAGGGAGATTATTATAATGATTTCCACATAATTGGATAAACTTGGAGATAGGTTGTTTGTTGGGAGTCAATTTTGAAGGGGGATTGTTAGGCTAATCTTGACTCAGTTAGGGGTGGGTTTATGGTTTCATGTGGTTTACTTAGCCCACTGTATTGTATGTATGAAGCTTATTTAATGGGTTCATTTCTCCATTGTAACAATGCCCCAAAGTGGCTAGTGTTTGTTGGATTGACAGAGGTTAAGGGAGATATCTTTGAACCTAGTTTCCATGGTAAATCTTTTGCATGTTTTTTGTGTTTGCTTTTTTCTCTCTCCATGTTGAACTTTACTATAGTTAGGGTTTTGATCATTCATCTTGGATATTTTCTCTATTGGAGGAAGCTTCTGTGTGACCATCAACTTTAGACTTTGAAAATTTAGGTGTCTAAGTTGTTCATACCAAATTCTGCTTCATTTGTCGGTCTAAACAATGAAAGCAGTTGGTCCATGATCTAGTCGAGGGAGGTCAAAAAACTTCTACAATCCACCTTTTGAGTTGAGAAACACCTCGACGATAATCAACCTATCATTCTTCACATCCTTAACAAATAATTGATTTGGCCAAAATTCAACAATCTTACTAGTATGTGTTAGTTGGGAGACCGACAATAGATTTGCACTCAAATTAGGAACATGGAAAACATCAACTACCATTTTGACAAGGGATATCACCATGTCCAGCAATATTGAGAGAAAAATTGTCAGCAACATAAATCTTTCTCTTGACAAATTCATCTAGGAAGGAGAACATAGAAGCATCCTTTTCCATATGATGAGTACACCTATAATTGACTACCCACTCATTCTTCGAGGTGTGAGCAAGAAACACTTGAGAAGTTATAAATAGGAAGGTAAAATTGATGGTAAATTGATGCACAATCAACACGTCTCCTTCAAGCTACTTAACCTTCTTGTCTAAGTTAGAAATATTCTTCCAACATGTTTTCTTTTCATGGCCATCTTTTCCATAGTACATAGACATTTTATTCTTCCGATTCTTATCGTTGGATATTGGCTCATCAATATTCATTCTAGTCTTCTGGTCAAGGAATTCCTTTCTATGTACAGGAGCATTAGAGTGTCCTCTTTCCTTATAATTCATCTTTCCCTTTCCATTCAGCAAGTGAGCCTAATGTTTACCACCAAGATCCCCTTCATCAAGCAATATGTGTTGATCATTAATCAATAAGCCACATAAGGTATCAAAGATATAGTCATTACCATCTTCCTTGCATGCCTACCAATATGTTCAGAATGTGGAGCATAACACGTCAAAAGGTGTTCCTAGATTTATCAAGACCAGTTCAATGAGATTCCCATCCTTATTCTAAAAATTCTTCCCACATTCACCTAATTTCAACTGTAGCTCTTGAACATGAGCCAAATAGTTCTCAATTATTATGAAGGAATGAGTATCAAAAGAGATCAACTCTTTCTCTGATTGCATAGCTTGACTTTTTTCGACTTTATCAAATAAATACTTCAACTTCTTCCAGACTTCATGATGGTAGTTGATCCCGCTTGTATGAAAGCAAATCTATTGAGAAATGCAGGTTGTGATGACCCTAACAACCTCATATTTCTTCTCGTTGATGACAAAATTCATTTGGTCATCCTTAGGATCTAGAATGACAATCTTAGTACACTGCTAGAGTCCCTTGCTTTTCAAAAAAGTCTCCATGTCTGGTGCCTAGATAGCGTAGTTGAGTCCATTCAAAATAACAAGATCAATATTGGAAGCCATCTTCTGATGTATTATAGATTTGATGTGATCCGAACGGGTTACAGTCAACAAATCAAAATCCCAGATCCAATCACTACATGATTTGACTCAACACAATTTGTGAACAATAGGCAAGGTCAAAACCAATCTCTCTGATACCATGTCGGTTTTGGGGGTAACCCTGAAAGGAAAAAAAAAACATAATTTGCAACAAATAATAGAAGGGAAAATACTCCAAAGAAGATCGATGGTGTCTAAAGACACTATTTAAGCACTTAAGTAGAGAACATCATGATTACAACATCACAATGCATGATAGACTTATAACGATTCATATGTTGATTCATTCTTCATATCTACCCATGGAGTCTTTAATTTATAGTCTCAATATCTAACCAATTTCCTTGAAATCGAGAAAATATTGTCCACAAATAACGGTCGATGGTTGTAACGGTTTCCGACAAACCCATGCTATTTCATCAACTAGTTGACTCACCTAGTCAACCTGACCACATAGTCAATTGCTCGACTAGTCAACTTGTCGATGAACTGTCTCCGATTGTTAGCCGACGTTTTGATCGACTGTCTAGTCGACCACCCAACCAACTTTATCTAGTTTCTAGTTGACTGACTGATCGAATGTCTCCAGTAGAGGTGGGATGAACCATCAGAACCTGGGGTTCCAACACACCCAATAGCATATCATAGTGAGACGCTATCTGATGTTTTTCACAAATATCCAATCTATGAAAATGAGATGTACTCCATTATGCATGCATGTCGACAGTGGAAGCATCATATTATGGGAAAGGAAACAATCATCCACACTAATCACAAGCCTATGCAATTCATGAAAAGACATAGAAAGTTGCATAATGACTACCATCAAAAGTAGTCTACATACCCAAAACAATTCCTCTTGAAATTTAAGTGCAAGAAGGGAATTTCCAACCCTGTTGCAGAATTCCTCATTCGACCCCCAGTTGTGGCATTAATCACAGTTCTTAAATCATGTGGGCACAAGACCTCAGAGTGACCACAATTATACAACAATGACTCTGATTTCGCTGCTACTTATCAAACACCGAGTGCAGAAAAACATGTCATGCACTTCCACCTCCAGGATGCACTCTTGTGCTATCTAGACCATCTTTGTGTTCCTTAAAGTGACCATGCAAAGATAATTTTGGAGGCACATTAAAATCAATTGGCATGACACTTTGGTGTGGAGAGGACAATATCAATACTTCAAAAGTATTTATAGCAACCAAATCTTTGACATGACGTCAACAAGTATATTAGTTCGTGCATTTCCTGTGCCGTTGATAAACCATCCATCAAGAAGCAAGGGCTGCACATTCCTCTCCCTACCCCAGAGAATCCCTCATAATCAATCTCCATGGATTACCTGTCATGTTTTCCCTCCACCAAAAAAAGTCACGATTGTGTCTTTTTGGTCATCGAATGGTTCTCTAAGAGGACCATTTTGGCACCATGTAAAAAGAGTATCATAGTCGAGGCCATTGATAGGATCTTCTTTGAGCATGTTTTGGTTCATTTTGGGCTTCCACACACCATTATTTTCGATAGGGACAACAGGTTCCTCAGTACCTTATAGTCTAGCCTATGGTCTCTAATGGACACCAAGTTGACCAAATTAACTTCCTTTCATGTCCAAATAGATGGGAAAACATAAGTGGTCAACAAGATGATTGTGCATATTCTGCACATATACAACTCCAAGCATCCATGTACATGGGACAGATTCTTCATATGTTCAACATAGMTATAATAGATCCCTTCACAACTCTATTGGCCACAACCCTTTTCATGTGTGCTTTGGGTTCCAACTATTAGTGCCCATTGATGTATCTCTTCCCATTCCACATTCACCTACAAATTCCTCCCATGATTAGACCGAGGCATAGATGGAATCCAAATTTGTTGAATRAATCTAGAACCTCCAATAACAGGTTCATGATATATTGCATAAGGCCAATGCCATGTACAAGAAATGACATGACCAACATTGTTTTCCACTCAAGGTTCAGGTTGGTGATAAGGTATGGTTTCATTTGCAGAAGGATCACCTCACACCCCCATACAAGAATCCCGTTCCACTCTGATATGGGCCTTACACCAATCATGAAGGTTTTGGGTGAAAATTGTTTTGAATTGAGTAATCCTCCTTTCCTTGGATTGCACTCGATATTTAATGTGGAGTTTCTTTGACCATATTTCTCATCTTTGTTGGGACACCTTAGAGGTGGTTGAGAAATTGGCCTCTACAAAAATCAATCCTGATTGATTTGAGTAGGGTATAATGGATCAGATCATGAAAACCAAGATGAATTCCACTCGCCAATTGAACATACAACTCTATCAGGTTTTCAAAGCAGGATAACTTCTTTAACAAGGAAAATGGCTCACCAAGATTCAGATTTAGCAAATTTTTCCCCATCTACTGCAGGAACTTGACGCAATAGGGACCATTGCTTCCAACGAAGGGAGGATTGATCTAGCTAGATATTTGTGGCCACCCATCTCTTCCACTAACTCAACAAAGTTCTTCAACTTGGTTGTTTAATTATGATTTTTTAGGATTTTCTAGGTCCTAAACTTTCAGGGTCATTTTGAGGCCATGAACAACATTTTTTGGGAAATTTTAGGGCCTATGTTTATCTTCAACACACCCAAAACATACTGCAATATTATAGTCCTTATTTAGATCTTTCCAATGAGCCACTATGCTTGCCAAACATAGATTGTATGCAAAAGTTGTGCCCCCGAGAAGTTGATGTAGAAACTAATCACCGTGGGCCCAAAAACACCTTTTTGGTGCTTGTAATACCCCCAAGTGGTAACTGTATATATATTTTTATATCTATTCATATAGGCTGGTGGTCTAGGATGTTTTGGGCCATAGTTCCTTATATGTGTGAATGTGTAGGGAAGGGTGTCTGTGTGATATGAGACATGTGATCTTGTAAGCCATGGCCGATGAGTCAATCTTTGTATTTTGTAATCACACTATTATAATTAATAAAATACATCACTGCTGTAGATCTTAGGATGAAAATAGTGTGGGGCGATAGGACTCCATGAGAGGGAAAGGGTGCTAAGGGACTTATGAGAGGGGCTTAATCTAGGGGCTAAGACACGAAATATAATAAAATATTCCTAAAAAGTCCAAGCCTAAAGTTGATGTCATGTTTTGTTTTATCCTAAGTCCATGGAGCTGGGATGAGTTCCCAAGAGGGAGGAAATGGTTACTCTTGTGCCACTTGTCATGATATTTGCATGCATACTTAAGACTTAGGCTTAATATGTTTGGGGAAGATGTTGGTCACTCATTGAAAGGGTGACTGTTGGTTTGAGATGGGGGACTGCGTTCCCTATTGATGAGATGAATTGGTGGAAAATAGTGTAGGGGAAAGTTTTTGTGGTTGTTACCATGTAAATCCTTGGTGGTTTGGGTGTGAAGAAGTAGGTTGTCAGACTTGTGGATCATTTCTCTTTGAGTGGGAGAATTGTTTGGGTAGTTTTTCTTGTGTGTTGTCCTTGTGGGTGCCTGTAAGATCCTTAAGAGAATCCATGTGTTCCTAGTTCCACAGAGCTTTGAGACTTCTTGGTTGGCCTGTTGTTGAAGCCTTGAAAGGGAAGTGTACAACCAAAGTACCATGGAGTAGAAAACAGGTACACTTTCTTGGGTGGGATAGGTTGATGGGGAATGAGAATGTTTGAGGTGGAACCATTGTCGGAGTTGGTGCCATTAGCCTTGTCTTGAGTTGTGTGCTCTTAGACCTTCGTGGGACTAGTGAGAGTACCTTTTCCCTAGTGGAGTCATATCCCTATCTTGGGGGGAACTTTCTACTGAGAGATAGAACAACATTGTCTATGACTAGGAGGAACATTAGAGGTCTGCAGGTAGTTAGTTCTTTCATTTAAAAGATAAGTGCCATACTTATTCTCTTTATTTCTATGCATAATGTGTGTATGTAAGGTGTTAATTTCCGTTGTGTTTATTTAATTTCCTACCCATTGCATTGATGAATTCTTAGCACAAATGGTTATGCTTGTACATGAATTTTGCATGGTTTTGTTTGCTTGTTGGGTTGCATAGTTGTAACTTATATAGGGGAGATTGTACAAAAGATTACAGAGCCATGACAGGAAGAGTTAATGATGGTATCAATGAGAATTTTTGTGTGGTGTGGACTAGGTATGGTCCTACACACATTTCATTGTGGTATAAGATTGGAAAAGAATAGTAGCGRGACTCGGTTTGGGGATGGGATCGATACATTGTGGTATCAGAGTAGAGTGTTTTTTGGTAGTGTGCCTTAGCTGGGTGGTTGGTTATGCTAAAAATTGGTATCAGAGTGAAGGTTACAATGCTCGGGTTGTATGGGATGAGAACTAGGCCAAAATTGAAGCAATTGCAGAGCCTTTATGGTGGAAGTGGGTGCAATTGGGAAAAAAACCCAATTTATGCAGTGGAATTTAGTGAGAAAATCGACATGAGGATGTCAAATCTGATGGTGCAGAGGTCGATTTGACTACACAGGGACAAAATTGGTTGTGGGAAGCTAAGTTACAAATATTCCATGGTGGGAAAGGAGAAGAATATCAATTTTTAAGCATTTTTGGAAAATTTTGAAAATTTGAAATTGTGGGAAAATTGGGAAATCTACGTACTAATGATGTCAGGATGATGTGGAGGTGACAGGTGGTAGTCAGATGACATGTGGTGATCTAGTGGAGGGGCATGTTAAGCCTCCTGTGTTGACACATCATGTCACAAGACCTAAAGGTTGGATAACAAAACCTAGAGGGAGGAACCAAGACCATCTGGAAATTCATATATCCAAAGGTTCCTAAAAATGATCCTTTTGGAGAAAGCAAGATCCCGAATTTTGAATTCCTTTGGAAGTGAGTGACTAGAACCCGGCGATGGAACTTCTAATCTGGACAATGGACATCCGAGAATTTTCACAAAGGGGACTTTGTTAAAAAGTCCAGATTCCAGATGTGGGACCTTAGTAAAGGATAATGAGCCAGAGCGGTACTCAGTGGTGGAACCCATGGATCCAAAATGGTGGAAATTTGCACATCCAAAATTTTAACTAATTGGCATTTTGGAAGAATGTCGGATGTGAGATGCAGAACCAAGACTCGAAAAAACCTTGTAGGGTGGTGACATCATTGTGATGTGGAGTCCACGTGGTGAAGACATGGATACCATGTGGTGGGATTCAAGTGGTAGAGTCGTGTCAACATGCCATGGTGGAAATTGATGGGGGGAATCCAGATGATGGATATTCAGGAGTTTGAGGAGTTATGGATTTAGGAATCTGAAAAATTTGGAAAAAAAAATGTAAAGTGCCAAATCTTGGATGCTACGTCAGCGTGCCGCGTCAAGTGCCACATCAACATTGGTGTTAGGGACACATTATAAGAGGTTGTCAATAAAGACACAGTGGTAGTTCGTAGGGCAGATGTTGGATGGTGGAACCAGGAGGTGGAACTCAGACCATCAGAAAATCTAGAGAAATCATTATGTGGATTTTTCCATATTGTCGGATGTCAGATTCCACGACAACATGCTACACTAGAATTCCCTATTAGATTCCACATTAGTAGACTACGAATGATGCCACATCAATGTAGTGTGTTAGTTGACATGTCAACATGCCACATCAGTCTACCATGTCAAATGACGTGTCAATAAGAAGGACCTGTCAATAGGCCATAATGGAAAGCCGAATGGTAGGAACCAAGAGGATGAACTTGGACCATTAAGAAATCCATAAATATGGAAGTTCTAAAAAAGGTCTTTTAACAAAAATCAATATTTTGGATGTCGTGTCAACAATGCTATGTCAACATACAAGTGTCCCGTCAAATAAACAATGTGACCACATCAACACTTGTTGGATGACCAAATAACTTTGGGAGTAGATATCAAGGTGATATGGATGGTCATGATTTAATCTCGATAAATCTTGGGTGGTGGAACCCTGAGCTGAACCAGATTCATCTAGAGATCCGAAAATCCAGATAAACAATAAGTGGGGTTTTCGCAAAAGTTTTGGATTTCTGGATGCCAAACATCGAACGGTGGAATGGTTTGGTGGAACCCGAACCATCTAGATATCTAGAGATCCAGGATTTCAATAAATAGACCTTTGGGAGAATTCTAGATGTGAGATATGGAACTTTGACAGGCAGAAACCTTAAGCCTCAAGGTAGAAGGGGACAAATTCTAGGTAGGTGAACACATCACTTTGACGTGGGGGCCACACAAGAAAATGAGCACCAAGTGAAGGCCTATCATTGGAGCAGGTCAACAAAGATGGATGAAAAAGGAGGTGCTTGTAAGGGAGGACCATCCAAAAATCCATGCTTTTCGAAAAAGGGGACTTTTAATAAAGTTATGGATTCTAAATGGTCATATATTCGAAGGTTGTGAAAGTGTCGGATGACTGTATATCTAGGAGTTTGGAACATATGGATATCCATACCTGTGCAAACTGTGAGGTGGTCGAGCCTTATGTCTAACATGGAATAAGGAGGATGACATGGAAACAATGGATAAGAACACGTGTACCCAATTTCCACAGTAGCTGATGTTAGTTTCCAATTTTGACCATATTTTTGCCTATATCATGTCAGATATACCCCCATTTCATATCCAATATCATTCCTTTCTGGCCTTACCTTGATACATTTCACATCATTTTTCCCTAAATGGAGCTATTCAAGGTATTCATATGATTCAAGTTATTTTTAATGTATTTTGATACTAACATGACATGAGTTAGGTACTTGTTTCCTTGAAACAGATTTATCAGTACCAGGTACCACCTTGCACTTAGTGGAGATGTCAAAGATTTGCACGACATTGCCAGATTGGAATGACAGTCTAATTCATATGATTTATTGAGTCATAGCTCAATGTGATGACTCCGAGCGAAATTATAGATCCGTTTGTTATGATGCTTATCTCTATTTTATGATTCATGCTTCTTGACACTGCGTGTCATGAAGCTGTGAACTTAGTTTTAACTAACTATGAGTCATTTTTGGATCTAAGATTCTCTTAATTAAATGTACCTATGTTCAAGACTATTTTTGGAGGATCTATATAAACTCATATTGCTCTCAAGAAACGTTGGTTATGATATATTATGTTATGCGATTTCTGATAATACAATTTTCTATGCGTTATATCATTTTCTGTTAAATGATTTGAGTTTATTTACGAATTATGGAG
>JASDQU010030385.1:10027-22393 GCA_032191745.1 Picea mariana | reverse complement strand
AAATATTTCACTTTGACTATTGCAACTTACCTTCATAGCTCTCTACTCAAACCCAATTCCTGAACACAACCTTTGAAGCCATACCACTTCTTCTCTTCCATTAGTATATGCAACGTAGTCAAATTTTGTTGTCGACAAGGATACGATTTCCTGTCATTTACTCATCTAGCTTATTGCTCCACCAAACATATTGAATACATATCCATTGGTCAACCTTTGTCAATCCTTATCTCCAACCCAATTGGATTTGACAAAGCCATGTACATATAATTTACCACTGTCACCTCTATGTCTTACTTGGTAGCATATAGATAGTCCTTTGTGCCACACAAATACCTAAATACTCTCTTGACAGTTTTCCAGTGCTCCTTTCCAAGTGTCGAAATGTACCTTCTCAACACTCACATTGCATGGGAAATGTCTGGTCGAGTGCATACCATAACATACATTAGACTACCATCAACACTTGCATAGGAAACATGTTCCATGTCCTCTATATCTTCTTATGTCTTTGCACATTGTTTAGTAGTAAGACTTGATCCCATAGGATTGGAACCTTCGTCGGCTTGCAATCCTACATGTTGAATCATTTTAGAATTGTTTCAATATAATTTGTGTGATTCAACCAGAGCTTTCTAGCAGATTGATCTCTCTTAATCTACATTCCCAGAATGAAGTTAATTTCACCAATATATTTCATGTCGAACTTGGAGGATAGATTCTTCTTCAACTCCTTTATTTCATCCATTCTTTTCCAATCAACAACATGTTATCGACAAACAAAACTACATATATGAAACACCCACCTTCTTCCTTGGAATATATGTAGTGATCATCTTTAATTCTCACAAATTCTAAAATAAGGATGTATGTGTCAAAATTATGGTACCACATCCTTGGTGATTGCTTTAGACCATAAAGGGATATTTTGAGTTTGCACACCAACCCTTTCTTTCCCTTTACTACAAATCCTTCATGCTGTTTCATGTAGATTTATTCTTCCAGGTCCCCATGTAGGAACATTGTCTTCACATCCATATGTTCTATCTCTAGATTGAATGATGCAGCTAGAGACATTATTACTCTAATGGAAGTTATTTTTGGAACAGGGGAAAATATCTCACCGAAGTCGACTCCCTCGACTTGGGAATATCATTTTTCTACCATTTGATCTTTGAACTTCTCAAATTGTCCTGCAACATTCATCTTCTTCTCGAATAACCACTTTCTACTAATGGGATTTCTTCCACTAGGTAACTTGACTAAATCCCATTTCTCATTAATGTACATGGATTCCATTTCTTCGACCATGAATTCCTTCCATACTTTACCCTCTGTCAAGTCGAATACCTCACCGAACGAATTGGGCTCATCATCGATGGAAATTAGCACGGATGTCGAACGAAAGATGGGAAGAATATAACTCTCAACTAATTTTCTTACTCTTTCTTAAATCCTTACCAGTGGAGTCAGTTTTTCCACCTCTTCCTCAAATTTAGTCGACTCACCTAAATCATCTTCTTCATTCCTCAGTTTAAACATAACCATATCAATAGTATTCTCGGTCTTAACAACATCCTCAGGATAAGACCTACCTCTGACTTATGTGAAGACCATATCTAGACTGTAAACTGTTCTCCTTGATGTATGATCCAAGAGATTATATCATTTCATCCCTTCTTTATATCCGATTAAAATACATTTGACTTCCTTCTTGTCTAGCTTGCTCCTCTTTTCCTTGGGAACATGCATAAATGCATCACAACCAAATTATTTTATATGTTCCACCAACAAATTCCTACTAGACCATACCTCATTTAGATTCATGTCAGCTAGCATCAAAGAATGATACATATTCACCATATATCTTGTCGTCTCAACTTCCTCCACCCATAATTATTGTGCAATCCCAACACCATTGAACATGATCCTTTCCTTATCCATCAATATTCTCTTCATTCTCTCAGAAACTCCATTTTGTTTTGGGGTATATTGTGTGGTATTTTGGTGTGCTATGCTGCAATTCTTATATAACTGATCAAATTCCTTTCCACGGAATTCAACACCATTGTCATTCCTCAACAATTTAATCCTCTTCTTTGTTTGGTTTTCCACAAGAGATTTAAACTCCTTAAATCTCTCTAAAACCTTTGATTTATTCCTCAGAAAATATATCGATGTCTTCCATCAAGTGAAGGAAATGTAGCCAGGACAAACACATCACTATGCACCATTTCTAGAATCTCATTTTTCCTTGTCGCTCCAAATGGGAACTTCACCCGAATTTGTTTCCCATATATGAAATGTTCACAAAAGTTGACTTCTAAACCGCATTTAGAAAAACCTTCAACCATAGATTTTATTTGCATAGCTCGAAGTCCCTTTTCTCCAATGTGTCACATCCGCTCATGTCATAAACTGGTTGGGTCGAGTTCATCATGTCTTGTCAAGTCAATTTGAACCGACTTAGATAGAGTCAAGTCAATTTGTGTCGACATCAAGTTGAGTCGAGTCAATCTCAGGAGAAATTATTATTTTGCATCCAATAGGGTCGAAATTCCCTAACATCTTGTATAGGGTACCAATCTAAACTTATTTCATTAATACCATTGCACCTCTGACCATCTTACATGAATCCTTTTGAAAAAACATATCCACATCTACATCACTCATATTACTAACATATATCAAGTTTCTTTCCAAACCTAGAATATGTAGCACACTTAGAAGGGTTCTTTTCTTCCCATCTTGTA
Source organism: Picea mariana (assembly GCA_032191745.1). Lineage (NCBI taxonomy): Eukaryota > Viridiplantae > Streptophyta > Pinopsida > Pinales > Pinaceae > Picea > Picea mariana. The sequence goes on along the minus strand of JASDQU010030385.1, from coordinate 19,640 downwards.
GTGTCAGTTAGACTCTTCCATGTCCAACAATTTTGGTTGTCGATTCATCCCATAGGAACACATCACCCCCATCATATTCTTCATATTCACATAACCATTCTTTATGTGGTGTCATATGATATGATTCTCCTTAGTTGATCAACCAAACATCTTGATCCATCTGTTTACTGGTCAACACCAGGTACACATCACCTCCCTTCTTTGAGGTCGTACTTCTCTCAGTCAATTGATTCTCATCAGATCTAATACTTCCTTTTGTTTCCTTTGACTTACAGTCATTTTTATAATTCCCAGTTTTACCGCATTTCAAGAATATTCGTGTCGACTGAGTTGGGAATTTATATCTACCCTTCAATTTGAACTTTCTATCAAAGAATATTCCTTTATATCTGTCTATCGGTCGACCTGTCAATACCATAACATATTTGGTTGATCCTTTTGTGTTCTTTCTTCTCATCGCCTCCAAAAACATAGAATAAACCATGTACTCTAGTGCTAGTGTGGTTTTATTACTCCCAAGAGTCAGGAAAAGAACATAATATGCTGATACACTTCTCCTCATTGGTGATTTTTATATCCACAGTCGATCACTAGCTTAACATGGTCTTAAATGCATTTAAATGCTAGTCACCGAACTGCCATCACTCATCCTTAGAATATTTAGTTTCTTTATGAGAAACAAATTATTTACTAGAGATTTCGACTAGTATAAGCCTCCCAACTTGTCCCACAATTTCTTAGCCAAATATTCACCTGATACATTCAACAACACTGAATCTGCAAGACAAATCCGTATTGTACTTATTTCTTTTATTTCAAGTTTCTCCCATTGTTCTGTCGACATGCCTGTCACATGGGTACCTAGACAAACTTCTGTACATTTTTCTTGATCTACAAGAATATATTCCATTTTAATATTCCAAAGATGAAAATTCTGGTTGTTGAATCTTTCTATCTCTATTCGAGAATTTCTCTCTATTATTTACCACAATATTTAAAACAACTTATGAGTTATGACACTTACTATAACTAGGGTTTAGTTCTTAGATTCAAGATTGGAAAATCAAGATCTGATAAACTCACCAAATCATTACACCTCTATGATAAAACACTTGTCAGGGCATACCTAAGATATGATACCACATGTCAGGAAATGCAAGACACTTCCACACTAATCCTAGCAGAAGAGAAGAAGAATTTAATCAAGAAATCAAATGACACAAGAAATCACACAGTACACCGATATTTTACTTTGGAAACCCTTAACTAGGAAAACCAACATTCCTTTGAGAATAGTTCTCTCTTTTTGTCTTATTCATTCATAATAAAAGGTTACATGTCTAACCTTGGTCCACACCTATGACACAATCAATATCATACCCTCTTGAACAGGCAAGAACAACCTTATAGCCAAATCAAATTATAGATACATAACCAATAACCTACAACTACATATGCATTAACATGCATAAGTGTATTACAACATTACCTTACAACAACAAGCTTTATGGCCTTACAACATGCCTCTTTATAGGATTTACAATAGAAAAAACCCTAAAGATTGGCACCCAAAAGTGGTTACAGATCCATGCATATCATTGGCTACAAATCCTGCAAATCCATGTATTTTGTTATACTAGACTCCAAGTCTGGTTTACCAGTCGACTACTAGTTGGCCTTCATTCGGTCTCTAGTCGGTCGTCTCACATCCACACTTCGACCTTTTGTTGATTGACTTGTTGTCGATATCTTCGACTTCAACTTTACCCAGTTGACCTCCTCAACCTTCAAATTTTTGTCGATCTACCTCAACTTCAACCTATTGTCGATCCACCTCGACTTCAACTTGTTGTCAATGTTGTTGATGCTGTCAATCTACCTCAACATCGAATTTCAGTCGATTCACCTCGACTAGAATTTCATTGCAAATAATATAATAACCCAACATTATTTTCAACTCTTGTTAATATATCAATATTTATTAAGGTTTTCTATGAATAATTTTTTACCTTGAACTCTATAAAACTATATAAAACTCTATAAAACTTTTATATGATGGTTCTTTCATTAATATAAATTAAAATCCAAAAATTTCTGATATATTATTTTTACAAAGTTTTATGACAAATGTTCTTATTTTTTTTTACTATATTCTTATCATAGACAATAATGTTATTCTACTTTATTATATGAATTATGTTTTTGCAAACACTATGCATTGGCTATGAACCATGCCAAAGATTATATCTAACATTTTCAAATATATTGCTATTATAAGAAGAAACCATTTGTTCTAGTGGGAAATGGACTCTCTCCTACAATGCAAGAGCCCCAATGCATTTCTTGTAAAAAAATGTGTTGTGGATGCACTATTCCTTCAAAATTTATTGGCGAAAAGCCTTTTTACTAATCCACTTTTCACATTACGGAATGCATTTTTTGATTGTGATATCCCTAGACATTCTGTACCTATATATTCCGCATCTTCATTCTCCGCATCTATATATCGTCTAGATAGTCAGGGCTTTATTAGTATTATTTTCAACCATTGTGGCCATAATTCATGAATAGTCTCGACATAGATGCCACTTTTGCAATCTCAAATTTCCAAAATTATGCAATCATATTCTAACAAGGTACAGATTTTTCAAAGTAACCAATTCATTTATAACAACTTTGTTTTCCACAACTTACAAATAAACGAAATTTATTCACCACTTGTGTGAAGTAAATTCTGTGCTTTTTATGAGTTGTTTAGTGGTCTCTAATTATGGTTGGCCATATTCCGTAACTAACTTATGTTTGGAAATGACCTTTTAGTAAAATAAATGCATCCATACATGTTACAATTCCCACCATATGTAAAAACAATAGTTTTACAACACACATTTTGAAAAAGGAGGTAATTTGAACTATAATCGAAGCATTTATGATAGCACGATTTACTCCAATTTATCAAGAAAGAAAAACAAGTAGGTAATAGATCTCATGAAAAGTAAATGTCCTGCTTTTATATGACCTATATAATGGTTCATATTAATAATTAATCATGTCTCAAACATAGTTCATATGTGCGAAAATGCTTTTTCTGGTGAATATGTGCCATGTAGTCCTTTTTAAAGCAAGTGGACTATAAGTTTTAAACCTGTGAAGTAAACAAATGCATACATATTCTTTGTAGATTTTAACCTTGTACAATATTTATTGCAAACATATTTTCAGTAAAAGAATAAAAAAGATACAATGGAAAATACAAACATTACACAGATATTTTACCCCTGGAAACTCAAACTGAGAAAACCAACATATTCTATATTCATTCATAGTGATACATTTTTTACAATACAATAATATACATATAGGATCCAGCGGCATACGAAACCCTATCCAAATGACTTGGATTAGTCAACAACCCTAATTCCTTAACCAGAAATAGAAAACCATCGGCAAAAAACCATGTGCCAAAAAATCGCCCAACAATGGACACGAAAATTAAGGCAACATGAAAAAAGAGAAAAAAATGTGGCATGTTTCCCGAGGAAAAGAATATAAGACATACCCAACATTCTCCCACTTGTTTTTTTCTTTTCATATAGGGGGTTACAGGGTTACATAGTCAACAATATAGGGTAGCAACGCCCATGGATCCTCTACACCAAGAGAACTTCTTAGTGCTCATATATTTTGTTAATGAATCTGGAACATTATTCAAAGTGTTCATGTTCATCAACAATACTTTATTTTCTTCAACCATGTCTCTCACAAAGTCATATTGAATATCAATATGCTTTGTCTTTGAATGATAAGCCAGGTTCTTCGGTAGAAAAATTACACTCTGACTGTCAGAATCTATCCTTACAACTTTTTGTACCAACCCAATATCTTAACACAATATTTGTAACCATATTGTTTCCTTACTTGCATGAGTGATTGCCATGTATTCAAATTTTGTAGTTGAAAGTTCCACTACAACTTGTCTTTTATTCATCCAACTTATTTCTCCTCCAAACAGGTAAAACACATACCCACTTGAAGATCTCCTATGATCCAGATCTCCAGCCCAGTATGCATCCACAAAGCCATGTATATCCACCACTCTATCCAATCCCGATCTTCCTTGGTAGACAAATCGATAGTTAGCAGTGCCATGCAAATACCTGAAAACCATTTCTACTGATGTCCACTGCTCCTTCCTTGGTTTTGACATATACCTTCTCAAAACTCCCACTACATGTGCAATGGCCAGTCTAGTACAGACTATTGCATACATCAAACTACCAACTACACTTGCATATGGAACATGTGACATATCCTCCTCCTCTTCCTGTGTCTTGGAACACTGATCTGCAGATAACTTTACCCCAACAGGAATAGGAACCCTGACTGATTTACATTCCCACATATTAAACCTCTGCAATATTGTCTTGACATATTTTCTCTGATTTAACCAGAGTTTCCTCTTTTTCCAATCTCTTTTAATTTACATGCCCAAAATGAAATTTGAAGCACCGATACCCTTCATGTCAAATTTAGAGGACATATGAGTTTTCACATCCTGGATAATCTCCTTGTTGTTTCCTATCATCAACATGTCATCCACATACAATACCAAATAAATCAAATGAACACCAATTAATTTAAAATATACACAATGATCTTCTTTTCTTCTTGTGAAGCCAAGTCCCATCATATACATATCAAATTTTTGATACCACATCCTTGGTGATTGTTTTAAACCATATAGGGACTTTTTCATCTTGCATACTAGCTCCTTCTTTCCCTTCACAACATAACTTTTTGGTTTCTTCATATAGATTTATTCTTCCAGATTCCCATGTATGAATGTTGTCTTCACATCCATCTGTTCTACCTCAAAATAAAATGCAACAACAACAGATAACATAAATATTATAGAGGTTAACTTGGAAACATGAGAAAAAATCTCACCAAAATCAATTCCCTCAGCCTAGGAATAACCCTTTTCTACTAATTGAGCTTTGTATTTATCCAGTTTTCCATCTTCTTTAAGCTTCCTTTTAAATACCCGTTTGCTTCCAATGGGATTTATTTCAGTCGGAAACTCCACTAGATCCCAAGCCTGATTCTTATCCATGACTACCATTTCTTCTTCCATGGTCTTTTTTCATATATTTCGATCCTCTGAATCCACTGTCTCCCTGATAGTTCTAGGATCATCATCAGTAATAGAAAAATAAAATTTTGAACATAAATGATATGGAGTATACCTTTTTGGTAACCTTCTTTATCAAACCGATCTCCTCAATAATGGAGTATGGGGATGTTATTCTTTTGATTCATGTTATTCTCTAGAGTCTAATTCATCATCCTTTAAATCAAACTCTATTTTCCTTGGTTCTTCCTTACTTGGTAGGACTTCCTATTTAACAACATCCTTCATTTCTCTAAATACCACATCTTGACTATACACTACCTTATTATTTTATGGGTTCCAAATATTATAACCTTTGAGACCATCTTTATATCCAATAAAGATACACTTTTCAACCTTCTTATCTATATTACTCTTGTTTTCCTTTGGAACATGAACATATGAATCACAACATAATACCTTGAGATGTGTGAGAGAATGTTTCTTACCAGTCCATATCTCTTGTGGAGTCTTGTCATACAAAACTAATGAGAGTGATCCATTGACCAGGTAACATACAATACCCACTGCCTTTACCTAGAATTCTTGCCCCAACCCAACACCATTGAACATGCACCTTGATTTTTTCCATCAGTGTCTTGTTCATCCTTTCTGCAACTCCATTATGTTGAGGTGTATATGGAGTAGTCTTCTGCCTTTCTATACTACACTTCTTACATCATTTTTCAAATTCATTCCCACATAACTCTCCACCATTATCTGTCCTCAACACCTTAATTATTCTCTCTATTTGATTCTCAACAAGAGCCTTGAAATCTTTAAACCTGTCAAATACTTCAGATTTCTTCCTGAGGAAATATATCCAAGTATTATTTGAGAATTCATTTATAAATGAGACATAGTACACATATTTTCCCAATGATGGGACCAACAAAGGTCCAAAACATCACTGTGAACTAGCTGTAAAATTCTTTCTACCCTCATTGCACCAGAAGGGAATCTTACCAGATTCTGCTTCCCATATACACAATGTTCACAGAAAACAAAATCCAGAGAGTAGATAGACATACCTTCAAACATACCTTTACTGTGTAGTAGTCGAAGACCCTTCTCTCCGATATCCCTTGGTCTTTGTGCCACATCATAACCTTTTCTCCAGAGACTGTAGGAGTTCTTTTTTCTTCAACTCCAATATTAAGAACAATGTAACTATTACACCCATAACTAATAGTGCTTCCTTCCAACTTATACAAAGTTCCAAACTGAACTCCTTTCAACAACATCATTGCTCCTCGAACCATCCTGCAGGTTTCCTTTTTAAATATTGTTTTACCCCTGCATCATCCATTTTTCTTACAAAAATAAAATTTATGGCCAAACCTGGGATGTGCAGAACACCACGAAGTGTTCTAATCATTCCATATATGAGCCTCAACTTGACTTTTCCTTGACCTATGATTCTGGTTGTTGATTCATCACCTAGGAAAACATTAACTCCATCATACCTTTCATATTCACAAAACCACTCCTTATGGGGAGTCATATGAAAGGATGCGCCTGAGTCAACCAACCATGCCTCATGATCTGCATGTGTTATTGAATAAGCAAAGTACACATCCCCTCCTTATTCCTTGGAGGTATTTTCTTCTATAGAAGGAGATTCTTCAGATCTCTTCTTTTTCTCAACTTTGGATATACATTGCTTCTTGTAGTGCCCCTCTTTTCCACATCTCCAACATACCTTTACAAAATTTCCAAGAGATTTAGATATACCCTTAGACCTAGATCTCCCACTTGAGAACTTAGATCTATTTCTTTCCTGGGAACATCCTCTTGCAAATAATGCGTTTATGCTCTGTCCTTCCATATTATTCCACCTCATCTCCTTTGAAAACAAGGATGATACCACTTCATCAAACTTCAAGGTTGTTGTATTACTACCTATGGCCATGTAACACCCTCGGTTTTGAGCCCCCATATAAAATAATGTATTGTTACACTACTGAGAGGCCATAGTGCTCAAACAATTATTAAAAGGCCAGTGTGCCCAAGAAATGTAATGTTTTGATCATTATTAATAATAAATACATCGTTGGATGCTATACAAACAAGGACTAGATTTATAGGGGGATATGATTCCACAAGAGAGGGGGCTTGAGGGGCTAAGAATTTCATTTTATATTTTATTCTCCACTTTTCTTAATGGAGAATAATAATTGTGTGAGCTCCTTCGAGAAATTACAAGATGTTCTTGATCCCCATAGATTACATAAACCTATCCCTGGCATGTCGGGGGGTTCGTTCTCTCTCACTCTCATTTCTCATCCTCATCTTGTTGCTGGTCTCTTCTCTCTTCCCTCACACATTCATTCAATTGATTATTCATTGTTCCGCACTTTGTGTGGAGATCTCACTCCATTCATTTCCTTCACCCACTCATCTTTCCTCATCTATGTCTTGGCTTAGGGAAAGGAAAATGAACTGTTGAAGAGAAGCCATGGTATTGTTTGTTGTAGAGGTCATGGGTGTAATCCATCCATGACTTGAGGCATGCATGTTTGAGATGCGTTGGCTTGTGTCCAACTTTGTTCACAACTGCGAGTCCCGAGAGTTCCAGAATGGAGATAAAGGACCAGTTGTGCTAGAGCCCTTGAATGAGAAGGACTTCCTAAGGGATTGCATGGCAGAGAAGGGTGGGGTCCATTCTCTTGGGTGGTGCAAGCTAGGTAGAAGAGATCTGGGTACTGGTATTATTGTGAGAGCTGGGAAATCCTCTGAGAGATTGAGTGCTGACTGGTTCGGTAATCCAAGTAACACTCTAGAACTGTCCTTGTGTATTCATAGCCCTGGCTCGGGGATGACATTGTTGTTGATATTTGGAATAGTAGTGTCTACAGTTGGGTGGAATGCCCTTGGTCTACAACCAATTGGTTTCTTCTTTTATAAAGATAAGTGATCTCTGATCTGGTATTATTTACCTGTATATGAATGTATTCTATTGTGTATTTATTTATCATTTAATTAAATCTTTCAAATATGCATGCTTGTTGGTTATTGCTGTGCATGTCATTAGATATTTTCTTTTATGCATCCTTATTAATTGAAAAAGGTATCGATAAGATAAAGAAGTCCAAGGGTGGGCTTGAAGGTAGTGTACCCCCGGCCTATGGTTGGTAGGGTATGTTATAGATTGGTATCAAAGCTTCTGGTTGAAACATCGGGCCGGCATGGGTCGAGTCTGTTGGTTAGAGTCTTGTGGTTGAGATTGAATTCTGACCTTGACGTTGAAAATATCAGGAGGAATGGTGTTGAAAAATATATGGAGGATCTAGAACATCAAAGATCCTTTGTAACGGTTCGAAGGATCATGACCGTCCCTTTCAAATTTGGGAGTGATTTCCACTATGGTATCAAGAGAGATCGAGGATCGTTGGATCAGAGGGTGGGATTGAAGGTAGCATACCCCTAGCATGTGGTTGGTGGGGTATGTTACAGATTGGTATCAGAGATTCTGGTTTAAACATCGGGTCGGTATGGGTTGGGCCTATTGGTTAGAGTCTTGTGGTTGAGATCGAATTATGACCTTGATGTTGAAAATCTCAGTGGGAATGGTGTTGTAGAATCTATGGAGGATCTAGAATGTCAGAGATCCTTTGTAAGGGTTCGAAGGATCGTGACCATCCCTTTCTAATTCAGGAGTGATTTCCACTGTGGGATCAAGAGATATAGGGGATCGTTGGATCAAAGGGAAGGTGAAAAAGGTTCGTTTGATGAAGGCGAAGAAAAGGTTAAGTCACAATCGTCAAATCTCATTGAAGATAAATATATGGTGGGGAGGCATTGCGGGGATCAGGAAAAAAATTAAAGCTTCTGCAAGTTGTGAGCCTGCAATCGCTCATGATCGTTGATATTTATATATCAACAGATAAATGGTGGATATCGATCCCACTATGGATAAGCATCTTCTCTTTTCGGATATCGACAAGGAAGTTAAAGAGTGAGCAAGTTGAGTCTCCACAATCACTCGTGTTCGGTGATGTTCAAGAAAGGGACATGTTTCATGCAATCTTGTACTATGGGAGGAAGAAAGAATAATCTGAGTGAGTAAAGGAATCCCAAAATCCTGAAGCTCCAAAGAGCCGAAGTGGTGGGGTATGATGATGTCACCTGTGGACCCCAGAATGCAAGCATAAAATCTTTCGAAGCCCGAAATTTCGAAGTGGCATGACTCACAGACGTCACCTTGGATGACGTGGGAAAATGGGATGTGTGCCACATGTTAGTGAGTTTTGAACTTGTGGAGGACTGAAATGTCAGTTAGAATGTGACATGTGTCACCCATCTGATTGGGCCACGTGTCCGCTTCTAGTATTTCACCACGTGGTGACAGATCATGCAACCCGGAGACTAGTTACTCTGGAGGAAAATGATGTGGTAGTTTTCATTGGGTTGAGAATTCTCGAAGGCCCTAGTACATATCGA
>JASDQU010030384.1:0-17191 GCA_032191745.1 Picea mariana | reverse complement strand
TCACTTTTGTGTTGCAGCATCTGTGTTCGCTTCCAACAGTCGTGTTTCAGCATTCGTGTTGCAGCAGTCGTGTTTCAGCATTCGTGTTGCGGCAGTCGTGTTTCAGCATTCGTGTTGCGGCAGTCGTTTTTCAGCATTCGTGTTGCAGCAGTCGTGTTTGTATAAAAAATCTTGATCATCTGCGTCATTCTTCTGTTGTAGCCATCAATGACAACCTTAACTATCTGCGTTAGCTTCTGTGTTCCAACGCTGTTTCAGCACTGTTTTTCAGCGTCTGTGTTTGCATTTGTGTTGCAGCATGTTTCAGCATCTGTTCTTTATAAACAATCGATTGCCATCAATGACAACCTTGATTATCTGCGCCTTGATCATCTGCGTCATCTCTGTTGTAGCCATATTTCCAACAATATATTAATTCCTTCTTATTAAATAATAAAAAAAATTGAGCCCTCTATATATTTGATACAAGGACCCTTAAGATGGATTTATGTTAAGTGTGTAATAACTTTCAATCTAACTAAAAAAGAAGGGTAGGATTTCGTATGGAGATGGTTTCTCAACCCATAGAGGTAATGTCCTCCAATGACCTTTTTATTCTTGTTATAGAATTTTTTTTATTGAATTTAGTTTTGTTGTTTTAAGAGGTTTATGTCTTACCTTTGGCTTATTTTTATTGTAGCTAAAGGATGTTGGACCATAGATTCTATTAGTAACCATATTTTTTTGTTATTTGTCTTGTTATTTTCAAGTTTCTTGTATAGATTTTTTTGTTGAAATGGGTGGGTTTATTCATGCGATTCTCTCCATTTTTTCTGAAGGGATTCACCCTTCTTCTTAGGGAACCCCTTTGCAATGGGTGAGAACATTTTTCTTCCTTCTGTCTTAAAAGAGATTTTTCTCTCATGACAAGTGTGTGGCCCTTTCTTTTTCAACCATTTTTATAGAAAATAAAGAGGGTCAAAAACCCCATCTTGTTTGCATGGAAATTTAAAGTTTTAAATGAATGTATATTTTTCCATTTTGATTTTTTATTTCATGTTTTTCCATGTATTCTCATTAATGCTTGTTAGTTTTGTGAAGTGAAAATTATAGTGTTTCAAAGGGGTTTCAAGCAAGATTATGAAAACCACAAGAATCCAATTAATAGGTAATTTTTTTATATATAATTCTGGTAGGTTTTTACTATTAGCAAACTCAAAATATCTTTTGAATATTTGACCTATAAAGTTTTCATGCAAAGTGCTTGTAAAAACACCTGTAGAAATGCTCTTGACATGGCAATATAGTTTAAATGCAAAGTGTTTGTAAAAATTTATCAAGAAGGGCATGTATTTGTAGTTTAATTTAAGTTTCAATTTGTTACTTAACATATGTTATTCATTGAAGTATATCACTCTCTTAATACTAAATGATGATTTAAATTGGTATCTTAGAAGTATGAGTAATGTAAATACATCATGTACACATTTTGTCTTCAACATTAACTTGTTTTGTATTATGATTAACGTAGTCAAATTCATTGTCCTATAAATTTGTAATTTCTTGGGGTCATAACTTTTAAGTACCAACTTTTTGGGGGGAACAAGATACATTGTTGGAAACATCTTTGTGAGATATCTATGGAAATATATTTTTCTTTTAATTTCATAGAGAAATTACAAAAATAAAATTGTTCCTAATGTTGAAATTGTGATTAAAACCATATATATTTTTTAATAAATTGTCTTTTTTTATTACAAAACATTGATATATAGATGTTGGTAATGTCATATATGGACATTAAGATGTGTAAATATCAATGTTTATAAAATGGAATTAATTATCAAAATCATTATTCTAGAAAAAGGGTGATTTTGATGTTTTTGTATTGATCCAACATTGATTTAACATGGTATTTGAACCCATATGCAGTAGTGATACTTGTATAGATTTTGATGTTTTTGTATTGATCCAACATCGATTTAACATGGTATTTGACCCCATATGTAGTAGTGATACTTGTATAGCTCATAGGTTTCTTTGACATCTTTTGCAAAAAAGACAATTGTCATCCATGATGAATAATCAAAGATGCTCATTATGTTGGCCCTTCCTTTGACTATATTGCAACCAACAATTTTTCAATGAAATGTGTGCATGCATAGTATTAAGGAGAATTTAATTTCATCTATAAGTACTTCTAGAATGAAGAGGGGGTCATTGACCTTTAGAATGCTAGAAATTAGGGTTTATTTGCTGTGTAAAATGAGATTCTTGTTTATTTCACTTGCTGGTGGGTCCCATATGCCATGTGAAACTTGATTATTGATTTGTGTAGACTATGATATGTCTCCACATGACCAACCATTCCATGTTTCATTGTGTGATTGATCCATGTCCTCATTCAGTTCCTTCTATGGACCCTTTTTTCTCCCTCTACCTTGTCTTCTTATTATCGGTTTAGGTTTGGATATACACCCCATTATACTCTCTCATTTGTATATTCTTTCTTTCTTTCAATTTAATGTAGGAAATATAGTGCATAGGATGCATGCCCTTTTTTACTCACTCCTTACTCTACCTTGCATTGGGATTACCCTCCATATGCTCCAACTCATGCAAGGGGCAAAAGGTAGAGGTAACACTTTCCACTCAAAATACTTTCCCATAATTACTTTATAATATGGAGGGTAGAGTATAATCTCTCAAATACCTCATGCATTGGCCTAGTTTATAGTGTGAAGGGTAGGGATGGGATCTCCGCTACCACAATAATTTCCTATTGTATAATATGGAGGGTAGAGGATGGGCTTTCCTCTACCTCAAGACTTATGCCCACTTTATAATATGGAGAGAAGATGATGGGCTTTCCCACTACCTCAAGACATACCCACAATAAAATGTGGAGGTTCGAGGATGGGATCTCTCCAACCTCAATACTTTGGACCACTTTATAACTTAGAGGTCGGAGGATGGGTTCTCTACTCGCACATACGTTTTTCCATTTCTTAATGCAAAAGGTCAAGGATGAGATTTATTCTACACAAACAATTCTTGGGTCCACATTCTTAATAACTTGGGCATGCCTAGTAAAGAATGAGGGTATTAGCCTTTGTGTAAGGGGGAATGTGCACTTGGTGAATATGGACTTCATGGTTTGTATATTTGAATTATTTTCATGGTAATGTGTGTGATTTGAATACTCTATATGCATCCTCCCTCATACATGATGGAGTTCACACGAAGTTGATGGTTGAAAAAGTTGCAATGGGGTGCATAGAAACACACCCACACATGAATGCTCTTTCTAAAAAATGTGCATTCATTAGTGATCCTATAGCCTCAATGTTCCCTAAACTAACACACTGGATTTCCAACTCAGTGTACATGGGTGCCAACTCAAGATTCTCAGGAATGCACACATATTTATAGGCACATGCAGGTTCCTAAGCATGTGTGTGTTTCTAAGAATATGCACACTCCTACATTGTTTAATTGGAAAACAACACAAAACCGGTTCCATTGTTAGTTAACTGAGCAACTCATTTTGCAAGTAATTGAGCGAATTGAGGAGGCATTGTAGGAGTGTTTGAGTACCAATGTTGACTTCTTGTTTGATTGGTTCCAGGTAAGTTTTCTAAACCTTCTAATTTTTATATTTCATAATTTTTTTAAATTATAAAAGAAAATAAAAAAATATTTTCCCTCTTTAAATGAAACATATTTAAATCACATGGAGCCTACACTTAAACAAAACCCCAACCCACCATCACCAAATGAATATTGACCAAACCTTAACCCAGAACCACGAAATGAAAAATTTGAAATTGTTGCAGGGATTAGATCATTAATATCCCTAATACAAGATTTTAGAAACACTAGAGAGCCCTTGTGACTTTCACTAGTTACATCATTAGATACCATTGTTTTTATAAGTTTTAAACCTTTGAAGTGAAACAAGGCGTACACATTCTTAAGAAAATTTGAAATAACAATGGCATACACATAGTACACAAAGATTTACCCTAGAAACCTTTAACCAAGAAAACTACAAAACCTTAGAGCCAGACCTCTATATTCTTCATTATATTAACTTGACCCTTCATAATAAATATATATATATATATATATATATATATATATATATATATATATAGATAGATAGATAGATAGATAGATAGATAGATAGATAGATATCATCCAAAACCCTAATTCATTAAATTGAATTAGAGTACAACTCTAATCCCTTATTCGGGATTAGATTATAATGAGACGGAAAACCACAAGCTAAAAAACACAAAATAGGCCAAAAAGAGGACCAAAAACAACCCAAAATTTTTGGTTGGGGTTCTACCCCTAAACCCCTAGTTAGGAGGGACTAATTGAACCACCCAATGCATACAAATAGAAGGTGGGCATAGCCATTCAAAGAATATAACACACTCTCAACAACTTCTTTGATTGCTAATGCCTAAGGCCAATTATTACATATTTTTTATTACATAGCTAGAATGTTTGAGCATTGTAAGACATGTTTATATAGAAACTAGGTATTAAGAGATATGAACATTTTAAAATAAGATTTGAGGACTTTCTTTATTGACCCAGAACCAAAACACAACCTTTAGTGACAAACAAACATATTTTCATTGACTAGGTCACCTACCAACCTTTTGTAGAAAACTAGATGGATAGGTGGTTCATGGTTTTTGACAAACCTCCCTTCAACAATAGGGAGGTCCCTTTGTATTTCATTAGAAAATTATGGGTTGAATTTATCTTAGGTCACAATGTCAAACTACTTTTACATTGGTGAATTCCATGGGATGGGTTGTGGGTCCACACAAGATCGATAAAACACTAGAAATAACACATTGATAGGGCCTCATACTCTTAGGCAAAGGCCTAACCTCCCTACATAGCATTCTCCCATTTAAAAAAAAAATAGCTAGACTCAAACATCCATTTCCACCTTGACCCATATCTTAGTATGTAATATAGCATATTCATAACATTATCTCACTAGGAGGGGTCTTCAAGTAATGTTGGAGGAGAGATTTGGCCTTTAGGCCTTACAACAAAGTCTATCCAAGAGAGGCCACATGGATAGACTAGACATTCTCATCCTAGTTCATGTGATCCTCACAAATGATCAAGTTATGGGAAAATGGTCAATTGTTGAAGTGATCATCCCAACTAAGGTAAAAGCTATTAAAGAATGAGCTTGATCCTTTGGCTTGGATCAATATTGAAAGACGTGAAAGATGCACACAAAACTATGCACACATGTGGATTAATCGAATGTAAATTTGAAGTACTCCAATATGTGTGGAACCCCTTTGTTTCCATACATTTCCAATTTAAAATCAATTTGTAAATAAAAAAATAATAATTATCACCATGTTTTTCCAAGTCAATAAATAAGACAAATGTAATCCTTTATTAATCATTGAGACATCCCCTTATTTCCATATTTTATTTTTGGATATAGCACACTACTTCCTCATGCTTGAAACCCATCTTCTTGAGAAATCACAAAGTTGATACATTTGATGGGGCCATTACCTCACTCGAGGATGTGTTAATCTTTCCCTTCAGTCATTATACCTCCATAATAAATGAAACCAACATGTAGTAGCATGTTTTCAATGTATATGGGTTCTTTCATGCCCCGTCCATCCTTACCAAGCCGTTGACCAGTGGTGTCAATCTTGTGAATAAGTTTTGAAACTGTTCCTTTATTTTACAACCCAAAGTGACCCAAATGATATTTGATAGAATCTACAAATTCATATTGGAAAGAGATGAAATTGATACTTTGTATTCCTTAGTCATTTTGTAGGAATATTCACTATAGGTGAAGGTATTTTCTTCCTTCTTCAGCTCCTTTATCTGACATTGAAATTTGGACTACAATGTCTCTCGGGATGCCACTTCTTTCTTCATCTTTTCCAAGGATGCCACCAAGAGGAAGAGGAGGGGGATTCCACCAAAATGAAGATGAGGGGGGATGGGGGCATCCTTTCCTTATTCATATAGTGAAATTAAATAACCTTTGAAATAGAACAATTTATTATAATAAAAAAGGAGATTGAGGAAGCCTCAATCGAATGAATGAATGTAAAATTAAATCCTACATTCAAAACAACAAGTATTTCTTACTCTATTAAATACCTTTAAAGGAACAAATTTGATAATGAAGTCTAAGATATTTTTTGACTTTATATAGTTTGCATGGATTTCTGAGACATTCCATCAACATCCTGTATTTTCCTTCCTCTCAAGAAACCAAATTGTTCTCTATAAATAGATTCTAACAATACATCCTTAAGATGAAGTTCTATGAGTTGTGCTATTATTTTCTAAATTGAGTTTCATAGTCACATATGTCTAATTCCATCAAAAGAGGTTGGAGATTCCTTCTTGGGTATAAATTTTAGAAAATTATCCTTGAAGATTCCCAAAATATCACCATTACTTGATTCTTTTACTTCACTTGAAATATCAATCTCTATAAGGTCATAAAATCATATGAAGAAACCAATTGTCCAATCATCAAATTAGCTCAGTTTCTTATCCATTTCAAAAGAGTGTACTACCTGTTTTATCTCTTCCATAGATATATCCTCCATGAGTTCAATATTTTGTTCATCATTAATGAAACTTGGAAGAAAGGAAGTAATTGCTACAGCTTCAACTAAATTTATCCCTATAGGGTCTTTATGTAGTTCCTCAAAATGTCTCACTTCTACATCTTTAATATTCTTGTGCCCTCACATTGTTTCTCCATTAGTATTTCTAATTTTCCAAATCATGTTTGTAACATTCCTCATGCTATCATAATTACGGAAAAAGATATAGTTCGAATCCCACAATTTTAGACAAATCACTCTACTCTTCTACCTCCATTTCTCCTACTTAGATTTCAAGGTATTTCTCTTTTGTTCCTTTATCTCTTCTAGTAATTTTGTTTCTTTCTTTGAGAGGAAGCCTATGGTTATTTCCTTAAATATTTTCTAGCTTTGATTTAATTCCTTATAGGGCCTCCTTCTATCCATTTTCTTTCCCCTAGTTTTCCTAATCTTGAGTCAATTTCTTAATGTTTACAAGGTTATCTTCAAATTATTTCATAGCCAATTCCTCATCATAAATAAAATGTTTCGATTCCCTAAACTCCAAATCCATGTATTCTTCATTTGCAAGCCAAAAGTAGTTGAATTTGTATAAGACTAGGGGTTTCTTTTCTTATATATCCATATGATGTAAAATTGGCCTATGTTTTGAAGAAACCCCATTACCTTCCCAATATCTAACCCTTTCCTCTTCTTCCAAAAACCATTATAAGATTAAGAACCTATATGACATAAGGAAGAATGAGAGGATTCCAATAACTACTTCAAACATTAGTAAAAGTCATTGAAGGGTCAAAAGAGGCATGCCCTTCTCACCAACAAAGATTCTTCTCTATAGAATTAAAAGTGCAAAATATTTACATTTCTCTTTCAATCAAGTTCAAACTTATTTTCTTTTTATTCACCCATTGTAAAAACAAATGGGTACAAATACACATAAGTTATCAAAACAATAAACTTATTAGGCTTTATAAATTTGATGTTTTGAAGATGTCTAATTTATTTATGAGAAATAAATTATAATGTTGTTGTGTTTATATAGGTTTCTATTTTAGAGAAAGATGAACCATGTCCACCTTGGATCAACAGATTGCCCCATTCCTAGCTATCACATGTCAAATAAAATCTTGTTTAATGTGAAATTTGTTATCACATTTTGGTTTATTTTCATGTTTTTGTACTAGTAAAAATATTAGACATGTATATATATGCACCATCATTGTTCTTCCATTCACCACTATCCCCATTCCCCATCCCTTCTACAAGCATACCACACATCCCAACTTACATGGAAATTATATTCCTTGGCCACTCTGATGCATTACTTAGGATTCGATCCCCCCCCCAAGGGTACTTCATCCCATCCTATATCCCATGTGGGTTTATTTCCACCCACTACCTTTTCCATTCCATCCATCCAAAGTGGTTTCTCTTCTCTACCACACACTAGTTAGTTCTTCTATAATCCCCCTAATTTCATCCACTATGCTTTCTCCAATCTAGCCTATTGTATCCCCCTTTGTTTCATCCACTGTGGCTGCACCAATCCATATTGCACCATTTTTCTCCACTGTACTTCCCCTTCTTTCGTCCATTGCAATTTCACCTATCAACCCTACACTAGTTGTTTCCTGAGAGCAACTTGTCCAATTGAATGCTCCATCTACTAGCCAATCTCTATCGTTTCTTGAGTTATTTATAGTGAGATCATTCATTGATGAATTTTTTATCTGGCACAATTGTAACCAATTTTAGGAATTTTGATTAAATTTCATGCTTTGATTCTTGTCACTACAATGAGGCATCGTGGAGAGATTAGGTTTGCGGAGGAGGAAAACACCGTCATGAATTACATTGTCATATGTGGTGAGTTTTTTTGGCTTGAATTATAAAGTATCATTTTGTAAATGTGTTAATTCATTATGGAAAAAAAACTTATAAGAATGTTTTTCCTTTTCCAGTCTCCAAAGAGATGAACAAATTTGTTACACATGGTTTTGGTCACTCTGGTGATGTCTCAATAGTGATGTAGTCAGGCTCCCAACAAAGACCTTTTGCCTGAGAAAAGGGGTTCTTGTCTTCTTCCAAAAACATATTTTTAAGATGAGTTTGCAGGCTGCCTATGGTCTAGGGTGTGAGAATCCTTCATTCTCATAGGCCACCCACACTTAGGGTGTGAACTTCTCATAGTCTGCTCCATACATAGGGTGTGAACCTATTTTTAAGCTTGGAAAGGAGAAGAAGTCTCGAGGGTTCTAGAAGGGAATATTCTAGAAAATGAGTTGGCATTCACATGGTTGTCATTCTACTGACTTCTCAGATTTGATGGGATCATCCTCATCCATGTAGCCATCTCTCCTTCTCCTGTATATTGAAAGGTTTCTCATGGAAATGGTTAAGCAAGATTGAATGAAGAATTGGTGAAAGAATTGTGTGAAGAACCCTGCTTGGACAGAAGCTTGAAGGCTCTGTTTGGTCTATCAAGAGATATTGGATCTTCTTCATACAAGTACTGAGAAAGTGTGTGTGTTGGAACCAAGGGTCACTGAAAGGAAGCTTGCGACATCAAGGCGATCATGTTGTATCTTCTACTTTCAATTAATATGATACAGTGGCATGTCCCTTTCCTATAAAGTCACTCTTACTTTATTGTGTAATTCCTTGATCATATGCATAGGTTGACATTGAATATAATTTGCTATCTTCACTTTGGTTGGTTTGTGTTGTCTTGGATTTGACTTCACGAGAGCACCGAAGCAGAGTGGGAACAATAGAGACCTAAGGAAGCGATATAAAGGTATGTCACTTATTCCTTCCTATTAGTAGATTCAATGGCTACAACTTAGGGAAAGAGTCGTGTCCTATCCTATTTTGTTCTAGATCTAGGTGGATCTAGGGAGATCTGTTAGTGTCTGCACCTCCCGATTTGTTTGATAACAAAATTGGCGACTCCACTGGGGATGAAACCCATTTTTGGTGGTTTTTGGTAGTTTTTTCTTGGCCATTTTCTCTCAACTTATCATTTTTCATTTCCATCAATCTCTGAGTCTTGAGGAGACCCTGATAGACTCTCTGGGTCTAGAAGTTCCTTCAAAATTTTTGTCTTTTTCCAAAAATTTTCTTAGTTTCAGGCCTTCTTGCACTGCACCCTTCTGTAGCTTGCGAGAACCACTAGAGTTCGCATCCTGCTGTTCATTTCAGTGCAAAATTCTCTCACTCTGCCTTTGTTTAGCCTATGAGAATCCTTCATTCTTGCATTACACCCCACTGCCAGCTTGCGAACCCATTTGCAAAGTTTTGGATTTAAGCCCTTTTTGCCCTTAGATGCCCAGATTTGTTTGTTTGTTTGAAAAGAAATTCTCTGTCCAGTGATTGACTGTTTCTTGACTTTGAATTTCATGAATGATTAGTCTTTGAAAATCGAAAGATCTTCTTGTTCATTTTTTCTCAACCATTAGCTCTTGATCTTTTCTTAACAAGGATATAATCTATGGTTTTGAAATTTGAGTGCTTGTTTGGTTGGGAGCTGGTAATCGGTTTAAAAGTTGGGATTAATTGTCTTTTTCAATTGCTCATTACTTGGAAAATCGTTGCCCATGTGCATTTGAAGAGACTGGTCTTGTCATTTTGTTATTTTTGTCTTCATTGAAAGATTAGTTTGGGTGTTGGTTGGGTATTTCTTTTTCATTGGTTGCTTGCTTTTTCTTAGTTCCACCACTGTTGTTTGGTTTCTAATAAAAAAAATTAAAGACATTTTCTCTTTTTTAAGCAACTTTTTATTCAAAAATATTGGTATTCAATTGTTGAAATAGAACGAATAGAGAATTTTTATTGTTCATGATTGATTGATATTGCATTTCAGAGAAGATCATACATCATAGTTCATATTGTTCCATAAAACTCCTCTTTCCCTCCTATAAATAGGGCTCATCGAACAAAAAAATGTATCATCCATTCCTATCTATGCATTGTTGGGTCAGAGTCTCACACAACATTGGTTTCATTTCCGTCTCCTTTGAGTAACAACAACCTTTAATAATATTGCGCAATTTTAAAATTTAACTAGTAACTTTTTCTAGGGCTCTTTTACACCAACATTAGCTAGGCTAGAGCTTTGGAATAGACAGTGAGATACACTCTCCAAAGCACAAAACACACAATAGTATCTTGTGATAAGGAGTGTCAAATTCCATTTGCAACATTTTGTCCTGGGAAGCCCTTCTCACACAAGGGTCAAACCCGAGGTCGCATTGAGATTGACAGAGTTACTCACCCTGCTTTGTTGATATTGGTGTAGAGATTGCACGTATTATGGGGGTCACTTGAAGGTATACCCACAATGATGAGTGGAATCCTCTCAAGCTAATTTCGGGATAGATACCCTGCCCTTGCGTGTGGATCAGACTGTCAATTGTTCCCCAAGGCATTATTGTTGGTGGTGGTAACCTTAGTAGCCTATCTTCTTAGGGTCTTACACAAGGTGACTGTGAAGGGGCAAGTCTTCACGGTACTTGGAATCTACATTGGCCAAACTCACTCAGGCTCCTTGGAGGGTATACCCATGATTATGTGTGGGAGCTTGCACCAAGGTGTAAGTCCGTGAAGCAGGTCGTCAACATAAATTTTCCACCCTAGCCCAACCCTTTGTTGTCTCGTCGTCGTGATGTTGGATTTCACCACCAACTAGTGACTTCGGAATTAGAAGGTCTTATTTGCTTGGTTTTGATTCCTAGATTTTTACTAGCGCATGTTGTTTGCTCACCCAAGTTGACCATAGCATTTTCTTCGTAAGTTTCTAAATCGATCACAATTGACCCTCCACATCGTTCATGTAGAATGCAAGGCTTACCCCCAGAAAATCTGGAAGGTTCTCAACCCTTTCCTACCAACTCACCAGAGGGCTCTCCTCAACAGAGTGAAGTCCAAGATGTTGCCACTCCACAAGTGGAAAGAACTAACTCTCTAGAATGGTTTTGAATTACCAATTCTTGAGAGGAATTCCGACTTCATCTCAACTTCGAGAGACGTATTGTGCGAGTGAATTCTTATGGAGCCTTAGTTGTTCAGTCTTCTGGATCACCAACTGGACCTTTCCTAGAACTTGAGGGTTAAGACCCTTTTTGGACTACTGGCATTTTTAGACGGGATCTTTTTGGCTCAGGAGTAGGCATTGATATCATTGTCGCACCTGAGCTGCCCGAAACATCTAATCCAAATGCAATACCTTTTATTACTGCTTATTATTTTCCTAATACAGAAGCTCCGCGAGCTGACCACATCTTGACTCTCCCTCTATAAATGGTCCATTACATAGATACTATGAGTCCTCACACCGGGATTACCGCAGCTATCCAAGCCCCCATTGGCACACCACTTTCGCCCAGAGTCACCCCAACACTTCCACCTGGATATCATGCGTTGAATGCTTCTATTCCTGCGCCTATGCAAATCACATCCGGAACTCCTGGTGGTCCAACTCCTTATGGGCACCATCTTCCCGGTTTCATTACGACGCTTCCTCCACCCCCTTTCAGAGGACCTCCTCCATCCTCTATCAGAGGCATTGATCTTAGTGGAACCATCCCGTCTTTCACACCTAGTTACCAAATTCCTGTTGGTGGACAATTTCACCAAGGAGGCCAAACTCAAACCCCCCTTGCACGACAAATCCCAATTGGGACACAACCCCTGATTGGAGGGAAACCCCCACCGACCCCACCCTATGGAAAAAACATACCTCCATCCTTGTCCCAGTATTGGAATCATCTTATACAACATAATCCTCCACCGACTGAGGGGAAACAACCTCAAACAAGCTCTGTCATACCCCCTAGTATAGGCCAACCATATCCAGGCATGTCTAATCCTATTTGGGGCTCGAACGCTCAACCCCACGCCCCAGTTCAAGGGTACAAGACTATGAGCTACTTGCCTCCACACCAACAACCGAATCTGCCTGGATCCTCACATTATATGCAGATTGCTTATGGTCCCACTGGTTTGCCGACGGGACTCCCTCCCCAAAGTCACTAGTACCCGCATGTGAATAGACAGTTACCTTTCTTAGCCACCCTGGACCTCTCTGATCTGTCGAGGATTTTAAATGATCCGATCCATCACTCTCCTCAATGGCCCGTCATACCAGCCAAACTACCATCCGACATCCCTAAATTCGATGGTAAACCGGGAGAGGACCCAAACAATCATGTAATGAATTTTCACCTTTGGTGCTCATCCAACTCCTTGATGGATGACTCTATCTGTTTACGCCTTTTTCAGTGAACCCTCACGGGTTCCGCCGCAAAGTGGTATATCGAATTACCACCAGGTTTATTTTTCGACTTCAACACCCTCGCTATGGCTTTCCTCACCCACTACCAGTTACCGATCCTCTATGAAACAAGGACCGGGATTTTGAGTTCTTTCAAAAAAACCAAAGCCACTCATATCTCCGATCACATTCATGAGTGGCGACATGAGTGGCGATGGAGACGACGTCTCATCAAACTTGAAATTCCCGATCAGTTGTTGGCAGAGTGGTTCATGAAATCATTCATGAACGACATCGGTCGTGACATCACCATGGGTGGAGTTGTCACAAAATAATAGACCATTAGTCATGCTCAATACCTTGACCTCGTTTACTCACAAATGGGTACTCTTTACAACTTACTCTCTGATGCACCTCGTCCTTCTACTTCCACTACTTCAACTACTCCTGCTGCTTCTCATGTAGCCAACAATGTGATTGGCACTTTCCACGCCCAACCTCATTCCGTCCAAACGTCTAGCAACAACCCCAAACCCATTTCTTCTAATGTTCAAAATGATTCGTCTCCTACCCCTCCCACCGGCAAGACTTCAGAGGTAAATGTTGTTCGATCTACACTCGCTAGTAAAAACAAATCCAAAAAGGGAAAGGGTAAGAATAAGGAGGACAAAAATAATTCACAAGCAAAGAGAAACAAAACATCACCTGTTGACGATAGGGATAAGTGCAAACCCCGATACCCTTGTCTTATCTGTGGTGATGATAACTACACTAAGGATTGTCCACGACAAGCTAAGGTTACTAAGTTCCTTCAAGGGACCACGAAACCACCCACTTCGACAGTATTGTCACAACCCTTCCCTTCTCAACAACAGTCCCAATTGGTCATTCATGACCAACCTTCCCCCTCCAATACATCCTATGTCTTAATGTGTACAGATGATTCAAAGAAGAATGACATCACACTTACGACTCGAGCCAAAGATTATTCTTCCTCCAAAGAGAAGGTTGATGTGATACCTCCTTCGTTGGTCCAACCATCTCCCACGACTCCACCTACAAATGGTCCTCTTCATCTTGAACGACCAAGCCTCGATACATTTCTTTGCCCTCCTCCAAAGGGTGTTGTTTGAAAATTGGCTTTCAATCCCCATGCATGTGGTGCCTAGAACTGTAGTATTGTCGAAGATCTGGCCCAAGCACCATCCGAGATGTCATCCCTCGAAGTCCTCCAAAGTTGTCCTATACAACGAAAGGCACTGTTGAAAGCTATCAGTGGAATCGACCCTACAGATGCGAATTTAATAATCTTTGACTTGGAAGATCACATTCCAAGGTTACCCCCTCAACTCGCCTTCCAAAAACAAGTTATTGTCTCTGACAAAAAAATTTGTAGAACAGTTATTGACGAGGGTGCCTCGACGTGTGTCATGTCCATTACCTGCTGGAAAGCCATTGGCTCTCCTTCTTTGACTAAATCCCACAACACGCTCAAAGCCTTTAATGACTCCGGTTTTAAGCCTTACAGTGTCCTCCCTTCATTGTCGATTACGTTAGAAGGCAAAATATTCCACGTTGAAGTGGAGGTCTTCGACACTCCTCTTGATTACAACCTTCTACTTGGTCGTAGCTGAATTGATTCCATGTGCGCAATTGTATCAACTCTTTTTCGTGTCGTGCGTTTCTCACATCAAGGAAAGGTAATTACCATCGACCAATTAGCCTTATTTAACACCGATGCATGTACCAGAAACATACCGTTCATTGCCAAAAACCCCCCAGATACGAGAACGTCAGTGTAGGTCTTCTTAAAGACTCCTCGTTAATGGGTACCTTCCCCATCCCACCACCCGATGTTCCACATCCGTCTGTCACCTTGATCAACATGATCTCCACCTCTATTCACGGAACCCCTACGTCTCACGACCCATGGATGGTACCCAACCCCGACGATCATCTTCGTTATGGCAATGAAATTCCTTTGAGTCCGGTCGAATCCGCCTATCAGGCCATTCACTCGGAAACCCCTTCTACCCCCTCTCTTGGTGATTTATCTCCAGATTCTTTCTACATCATTTTTCCCACGGACGAGATGATTATGTTTGTTATGGAAGACACCCCATAGGACGATGGACATCATCATTCCATCCTCTTCCTGGAACAACACACCATCAAGAGCTACCAATGGATCTCGACCCCGTCGACTATTGTCGTCATTTCTACCATTCTCGAGTATACACACGATGTGTTTTCCGAAGGGAACTTAAGTAATATCTCACCCACCATCCCCCTCGACATATCCATAAAACCTGGATGATCTGAAAATAGTGGGATGACTTGTTATGCTATGCAAGAACCCTCTACTTCATTTAAATAAACTTTACAGGACCTTGCTCAATGTGTTAAAATATGCAAGATAGCTTATGTGCCAAGTTTATGCATCTTCTTTTAAATGTTCATGTGTGATGTCTTTGCAAGATTAAATATGTTTTTTTCATATATACAACAAAAAAAATTACTTGCATCAAATAATAACCAGCAAACACCCACAACAAGAACAACATGATAAAGGAGTTCACCCTCTCTGGGCTACATCTCCTTGAGCCTCCATCAATGGGCTTGGCTCTTTGGGATTAATTTGTCAAAGATTCTTTTAAAAGATGATGCTCAACTCCAATGGAAATAATTACTGTACCATTTGGTTTAGAATACATAAAAACCCCATAAATGACTAATAGAACTCTGAAAACGGATCATGGCTCATCCGGGCATGACCTCGTCTATATGTGGCCTTAAGCTTCCCTGAGTTTCCTTGTGGAAAAAACACCTGTAAAAGTCCTCAAATGGATCTGAAACCTATCCCAAAGTGTTCAAAGCATATTAATTAGCCAAAAATGTCTATTCAATCATAGAAAATAGACATGGGCTCATCTGAGCATGACCTCAATCAATGAGGGCTTCAAGCTCCCTGGAGCTCTCTGAAACTTCAATGGTGAAAAACCTGCAAGAGAAGTCTTCAAATGGCTTTGAAAACAATTTAAATGGATCTAGAACGTCCAAAAACCCCTAGTTGGTCTTTTTCGGCACCTCATTTGGCCAAAAAATGAAGAAGATAGGCCTCCTGCCATTTTCTTCCTTCAAGCTTGTTGTCTCTGGTTCGCCAAAACGCACCTCTGTGTGGCCAACCTAGCTCACGCACTCAAAATCATGCTAAAATATAGAATTGGTGCGCAACCACATAATGGTGCAAACTGTAGGATGGTTATGGGCGTGCCTAGCCCCTAACCGCCAAGGCCGTGGTCATGTGGCCCATGTGACCAGGCGTTCAAATAAAAAGAGCCAAGACTTTAATAGCGAATGTGGTTGTGACAAGTGGAAGGCGTTGGTTGTGTAACCATTTTGAAAAAAAAATGTTTGAAAATACAAACCCGCGCGCGCAAATAGACATGGTCATATGCGATATGTGTGTGCAACCGGGGGCTGGGGCTAAGCCCCAACCCGGAGCCCCATGCCAACCATACAAAAAATCAAAGTTAAATATATATTAACTCATATATATAACAAGACATATATTGTGGTGCATCGGTTGGTCAGACTTTGTTAAATCTTTGGACAGAGGTGGACGTCACGGGGTCGAGTCCGGTGGAGTCCATAAACTTTTAACCAAACAACCTAATAACAGGGTGCCATGTGGCAGCCCATGACTGGGCCACGTGGCATCGTACAACCAAACAAAAACTGCCACGTGTCGTAATATCATTCATCCAACTGCCAACTCAGTGTACGGACTCTGCCATGTCATTGTATGACCTTTTCCATGTCAGCATCCGTACGGACTGTACGGACTGTACAGTTAGCACAATTTTTTTTACTTGTTTGGTTATTCAAACAGATCACGATATCTCTCTCATCCAATGCCCGTTTGAACCCAAATGAGTTGCGTTGGGTTTGTGATGACAAGGACTATGCACCCATTCATTTTGAGGCAATTCCGAGAGCTTTGATTTTCGAGCTAAATTTTGACCCCTGGTCCAGATTCTGATCACGCCTTCCCACTGAAAGGATTTTGGACCGACAAAAGCTTATGATTATCTGCCTGAGCTTCAATACTCTTCTGCTTTCAAGTTCTATCAACTGATTCTACTTGAAAATTCTTTTTGATAATCACCTGAATATCTTGACATGCCTTGCACTGCAACTGGCTATGTCCTGCAACCACTGTCCTCTAGCTGCTGCTAACCCTCTGTTCTCTTTGTGCTTGGAAGACTGTGAACCTTCCCACTGAGAATCAAGTCCCTCTTGTGAACTC
>JASDQU010030383.1:4755-22455 GCA_032191745.1 Picea mariana | reverse complement strand
TACCGATAACTGATTGGATGATTGATGTATCTGGTTAACACCAGACTTGATATATGCTATGTAGCGAATGTGCCTAGTCAATCCATGAGTCAGCTGAGACAGACTCAATGGATAACAATAAAGCATGTATTGAGATATATATGAAGCACAGTTGGATATGGCCTGAGATATGCCTTTAGTGTGAACTTGAGTTTGCAAGGATATGTCGATACAGATTGAGAAGAGAGTACAGTGGACCGGAAGAGCACATCTGATTGTTGTTTTACCATGAAGTTTGCCAAGTTTTCCTGGTGCAACATGAAACAAAGCTCTGTGGCCTTGAGTACCACATAAGCAGAGTATATAGCATTGAGTCTGTGAAGCAGTGTGGCTTCACAAGCTTCTAGCAGATTTACTTGATCATGAGATGGTTTTCATGATGATAACGAGAGCTGTGTGTAAATCTCTTTGAGAACTCAGTGTTTCATGATAGATCGAAACACATTGAGATAAAATATCATTATATCAAAGACATGGTGCAGAGGAAAGAAGTACACGTGTAGTACCTTCCTTCAAGAATTCAGAGGGAGTCACTTGACTTAGAGGGAGTCAAAATGTTTTGAGAAGAAGGAAAAGACAAATACCTTCTCCCCCTCAACAGTTCAGAGGGAGACAACCATTGATATAGTTGATCCAGTTGTTCCAGTTGATATTCCCAGAAACTTTGTAGAAGACCATAAAAGGCCTGTCTTGGCTTGAAAAACTCTGCAAGAGGCAGAAAGACATGCAACTGATGGAAGTGTCGAGAAATACAAAACAAGACTTGTAGTCAGAGGATTCTCACAAGCAGAGGGAGTGAGCTATGATGAGACATATTGATCCAGTAGCCCCGATGCACTTCCATCTATACTACCATCCATGAGTTGGAAACTACATCAGATAGATGGATTCTTGATGAGTTTGGGCTTCAACAAGAGTGTTGTTGATCCAAACCTATGCTATTACATTGTTGGTGACAACARCCTAATTTTGATGATTTATTCAGGAAGCCGTGTTGTTGGATACAAGCAGACTTTGACTTCTGATTTCGAGATAAAGGATCTGAGTATGATGCACTACTTCTTGGTACAAGAAGTATGACAAAAGACCAATGAGACTTTTCCTAAGTCAAAGAAAGATATACAGTGGGGATATTAAACAAGTTCAGTATGATAGAATATAAATCCATGTCTATATCAATGGTGATGGATTTGACAAAAGAATAAATGATGACGATTCAGACAAGATTGATCCACAAGTGTACCGATAACTGATTGGATGATTGATGTATCTGGTTAACACTAGACTTGATATATGCTATGTAGCGAATGTGCCTAGTCAATCCATGAGTCAGCTGAGACAGACTCAATGGATAACAATAGAGCATGTATTGAGATATATATGAAGCACAGTTGGATATGGCCTGAGATATGCCTCTAGTGTGAACTTGAGTTGCAAGGATATGTCGATACAGATTGAGAAGAGAGTACAGTGGACCGGAAGAGCACATCTGATTGTTGTTTTACCATGAAGTTTGCCAAGGTTTCCTGGTGCAACATGAAACAAAGCTCTGTGGCCTTGAGTACCACATAAGCAGAGTATATAGCATTGAGTCTGTGAAGCAGTGTGGCTTCACAAGCTTCTAACAGATTTACTTGATCATGAGATGGTTTTCATGATGATAACGAGAGCTGTGTGTAAATCTCTTTGAGAACTCAGTGTTTCATGATAGATCGAAACACGTTGAGATAAAATATCATTATATCAAAGACATGGTGCAGAGGAAAGAAGTACACGTGTAGTACCTTCCTACACATGAGCAGATTGCAGATATCTTCACCAAACTGCTTGCCAATATGAAGTTCGAGTGCTTCCATGAGAAACTAACTTGGTGAAGAATACCTCTCTAGTTGAGAGGGAGTGTTGATGACTTCATCCAAGACAAAGTTCAAGTACTTCTGTGCAAGACTTGGCCTGATGGAGAATGCCTCCCTAGATGAGAGGAAGTGTTGATGATTACAGCTACGTGAGACATCCTCCAGGACACAGATTGATTGAGTCGACCTGAGAGAGAGCCCATGAGTTGGGTGTGTGGTTCTTATATGAGACATAACTAGAACGTAGTGATGGCCTCCTCCTTACAGAGAGTTGAGAAGAACTCCAGATGATTCTCCTTTGTAATGTAGTGAGAAATAAGATCTGCTGATTTAGACGTACCTGTGGCTGAGCACAAGGTGAAGATGTGAATTCCCATGAGTTGGGTGCATCTTTATGAGACAGAGATGAAAACAATGTATTAGCCTCCTCTGAGCAGAGAGTTGAGACGATGAACTCCAGATGACTCTCCTGTGTAATGCAATGGGAAAGAAGATTTGCTGAGTTGGACGTGCCTATGGATGAGCACAGGTGAACGTGATCCTAGTGGTTGCGCACTAGTGAGTGTGGTTCTCCTGTGAAACACAATGCGATAGAGATATGGACATCCATGTGGATGTGCCCCTAGTGGTTGAGCACTAGTGGGTGTATGAGATCCCTTGCTATATTGTTTAAGAGTCAGACTTACTTGTAACCCTATTTGTAATGTAAAGGGTACAGGTCGGCCCCACCTTAATGTAAAAGATAATTAATGTAAAAGATAATTAATATAAAAGATAATTAATATGAAAGATAATTAATATGGTAATTCTTAATTATATTTTGAGTTATTGAGGTCGGCCCTATTGTGCCAACAGAAACATCATTTGATGTGACAAGTATTATATAAATAAAGGTGAATCCCCATTGAGGAAACACACTTACCATTGTGTCATCTCATGATTTCAAAAGTTGTGGTATGGAATTATGAGAATCACATCACCCTCTTGTGTGCTAAGTTTGTTGATGGTGTGGGAGGTCTTTCTCTTGAAGAATATATCAAAGGATTGGCTGGGTTTTCTTCCTTTATTGAGAAGGGTTTCCCATGATACTTCTTGTGTTCTTATGCATGGTTATTCTTCTTGTGATCTTGGTTTGCTGCAATAGTTATGGTTCAAGTAATAGTTAAACAAATTTTTTAAAGAGGATACATGAGCCATAACTCATTGAAAATCCAACAGAATGTTCATGAGGCTAGCCATTAAGAACAAATCTCTCACATGATAATTTTTGTATAGGAGAAATAAGTAGGGGCCAAGTAGGTGTCCATTGTGTAAAGAAAAGGAAGAAACTATAATCCACTTGTTCAACTTTTGTGCTATACTAGTCAAGTTTGGAAGGAATTGGAATATTTGACAAGGATAAAAAAAGGCTAGTTTGGAGAGACAATCTTTTTTTATTTTTTATTTTTTATTTTATTTTTTTTTTTCCGGTAAATAAGAGTTGTATAAAAATCCTTCAAAAAACAGGAATTACAGTATCATCAAAAGTTCCAGACTGTAAAAACTGAACTGCCCCAAAGGGAAAGCAGTTCAACCAACCAGTCAGAGTAAGCCCATTGTCTTAGCTACCAGTTTGAAAATGACATAAACTTAAACAAAGAAATTACAGTCTCTTGTGGGAGACCGAATAAAACAACATACAAAATAAGATGAAGACACTTAACTAAACTAGCATGAAGACACATATGCCGGTCATATGGTGGGTTTGTAGCAGGGCCACACATACAGGGAGGTGGCGTTAGTTGTTGGGTCCATGGATGGTGTTGCTTCCTCTTCGACAATTGTCCCTCCCTCCTCCATGGGCTCGTGCATGGCAATGCCTGTGTCAACGTCCCCTCCACTCCATTCCTCTTCATCACGTGTACCTCCCTCCTCCATGGATTCGTGAATGACAGCTCCTGTGTCGACGTCACCTCCAATCCCTTCCTCTTCGATAATTGTTCCTCCCACCTCCATGGGCTTGTGCATGCAACGCCTATGTCGTCTTCACTGCCAACCTCTGTGGCGTCTTCTCCTCCAACCCTGAGTCGTCTCCATTTTCACCCCTTGTGGATTCGCCCACTCCTGGTGTTGAGTGACAAGCCCCCTGTAGAGTTGAGAGCAGTTGCATGAGCGTTGAAGTCTTCCCGTTCAGGAGTTCCATTCAGAAATGAAGGTCGTCCAGGCCTCGTCGGAATTCAAAGACCAGACCCTGCAGAATTGCAAGGCTGTCCTGCAATTGTGAGCCAGGTACTGAGTTCGAGAAAGAGTGAGGCCCAGTTTGAGGTCCAAGGAGATTTGGTTGAGCCCCCAGGTAAGGCTGGCTGGTTGAGATCTATGGCTGAATTGGTGCGCTTGCTGGTGAGTTGGGTGGAACTGCAAGAAGCGACAACGAGGTGGGGGCCAAATCGTATTAAGGCCTCGGGTTAAAACCCAGTAAATTTCCAGAGATGGCAAACCATTCCAGTCGGCATGCGGAGGGCGAGGAAAGGGACGAGAGGTTGTTGGGGCTTTGTCTCGTCTATGACTAAGAAGACGGTGAGGAAGGTGAAGCAGGTGGTGAGTTAAGAGATGGTGCAGGCGAGGGTCGGAGAACCACGCTCGGCCGGCTTGGCTGCCAGGCTAAGCCGCGCTTGGATTTCCCCCTTTGTCTCGGCATGCCTGGGACACTTAGGGGAAATGGAAACGCCGGAAGGAAGCACAGATAATGAAGGTGTAGCTGGTGGGAGTACAGGTTGCAGGAGGTCTCGGCTTTGGAAGAGAACCTCTGCAAATGCATCTGGTAAAAGTCATGGCGTTGAGGCTGCTGAAGGAGGCAAACATGCACGAGCAAAGTAAATTTGAATTCATGGCTCTGAGCCATCGAAAAGACAATGAGCTTAGGCCAGGTGCACTGAGAGTAATGGTGCCTAGGCCTGCGCGAGCTTGGCTTAAATGCATGAGGGTGGTGAGAGGGTGTGACATGCTCCTGTCACATGGCCATCGCCATGTTGGTCGCTTCGTGCCCTCTCCTGGTGACATTTGTCCCGCACTGGCACCCCATCCGGGGAAAAAGGTAAGTGGGCTTGGCCCAGTTAAGCTTTCTGCGACTAGACCACGTCCTTGCTCAGGTTTGAGCACAAGACCTGACCTTCGTTGCAAGAATGACTTTACCATCCAACCGCCTCTGTCGACCTTTTTGGAGAGACAATCATTAATTGCCACAAAATTCAACAATTTAAATCCGAGATGAAAAGCTCCAAACCCTTCTCTTAATTATTGCGTGGGGAGTTTGGCCAGCTCATGATTCAAGGATATTTGAGGATAGGTTCATTCCTCCATTTCAATGTGCAATTGAAAGTATGCCCATTCTTGACAACTTCAAAAAACTTCCCAAGATTAAGCCCTAGCGATAGATTAGTCAAGAATGAATTGAAAAAAGTAGGGCTTAGGGCTATTTTGACAGAGATTATAAAGGGGATTCGACTGTATGTGGGGCAAGAGGGATAATCTTCATTAATGATGCTCATTCTCTTAAGTTAAAGGTAAAATTAGGTAGAGAACAAATTATTATGCTGAATTATTTGCTTTGAAACTATTACTTTTTCTATTTGTTGAAAAAAGAGTAACTAAGCTCGAGGTATTTCATGATCTATGGTGGCGATGAGCTACATAAAGGAAATTTGTAATATGAAAAATCTTATGTGGAGGTCCATGTAGAAATAAATTCAAAATTACAAATATGTTTTTAATTCAATTTTTTTGACCAATGTACACAGAAAGTGGAATGAGGAAGCATATTCTCTCTACAAAGTATGCCTTCAACTAGACACAAGTGTTAGGCATTTATTGGAATCAAAATAGGACATACCTATGAACACTTTGATCAAACAATTTTTTATCCTTATATTTTTTTCAAATGTATTATGATCCTAGTACACTATTAACGAAAGTTTCATGATGTTTATTTTTGAGGATATATTTTTTTTTAAGAAAACACTACAATTTTTCAATATCATATATTGTGATATTTTGAATTAGTATATAAAATTTATATAAAGCTTACACCCTTTCTCATTTGTAGGATTTTAAATGTAAAATCACTTTAAATGAGTATACTTAAATTCACAAAACATATACCGTTTGTACTTTTATTTATTTATATTTTTTAATAAAAAAAATCTTCGCGATATTTCCATAATTATTTAATTTGATTTTGAAATTTAGATGTTTATAATTTTTTAAATTATAAAAATGGTAAAAAACATATTATATTATTTGTTTTGAGTCAGAAAAAGCAAGTATAAAGTCTTTTTATATACAACTCATGAAAAGTAATATATCTCAATCTATTATTTAATTAATTTTTTTTATAAAAAACCTTCCAAATATTTTTATAATTATTTAATTTGATTTTAAAATTTATAAGTTTATAATTTTTTAAATCAGGTAAAAAACATATATTATTATTTGTTTTGAGTAAGAAAAAGCAAGTATAAAGTCTTTTTATATACAACGCATGAAAAGTAATATATCTCAATCTATTATTTAATTTATGTTAAAACTTGTTTAATATTAATAACGTTTGACATGACTTTACAAGTACTAAATACTTTTTAAATTGAGTATAGTTAATCACCCTGAAACAATTTTACCTCATATTACAATATATAATAAATATTGTTATATTAATTATAAAAAATTCACATCCTTCAAAGAATAAAAAAAAATTTAAAAAAAAAAATACATTTCCTTTTCCCATCCCACTCACAGTGTAGAAATATAAATAAAATTAAAAAAAAATTACACTCCCTTTTTCCCATCCCACCCACAGTGTAGAAATAGAAATATGTTTGTGGTGTGGTGGCTGTCTTATTTTGAGATCCCTTCCATTTATTACAGAATACCGACATGTGACCTACTTCCGGACATGCGCATTTTTGTTATTATTCATTTTGACTGCCACATCAGTCTACAGTTCGCCCCGTCCCCATACAGCAAAGAATTGCGTGCGCGGAATGACTTGCAAGGGATCGATCTCACTACGAACATTTGGCCTAAATCGGCATAACCCAAACAATTCCGACAAAATCCTTGCTGGTTTGGAGCTTAAAATTTTACGAGGGCCTAACTTTACTTCTTTTTAACCTTGGACCGAACTATTTATAGACTGTCGGCCGGCCACCTCGGGAGTCCGTGGACTGTCAGCGCTCACGCACTGGAAGATCTCGGCGCGAATTCTTTCAGATTTCAGCCATGGAGTTCCTGGACTTAGAGCAATAAAACACTCCATAGTTTTGCTCGATTGAAAGTAAATATGAGGTCGAGGAAGACGGTTATGAACAAGGTAGGCAAATATGAGATCGGAAGAACCATTGGTGAAGGTACCTTTGCGAAGGTTAAGTTCGCTCAGAATACGGAAACTGGAGAGAGCGTGGCTATGAAGGTTCTCGACAAGGGAGCGATTCTCAGGCATAAAATGGTAGACCAGGTAATTTTTAATATTTCCTTTTTAATCTCTAATGCTCTCTGTCAAAACTTCGTACATTCCCTAGAGGATTTTCCTTTTTTACTTTGCTGCATCGGCCATAGCATTTAACTGGCAGGGGATTTCCATTTTGAATTTTCTCCTTAATGCTTGGCTGTGTATTCTCTTCCAGCAACTAGGAAATGCTATTTTCCGTTGGCAAGAATTAGAGTTTTTCCGCCTGTCACTAAGTAAAAAATGGTCCAACGCTTTTTCTGTTGTCATTTAGCAAAAAAATTCAAAACATGGCGTTCATGTACTTCTAAAAAAATCCCCTCAATTTTAAAAATTTGGGGATACTTGTCTTGCCTCTCTCTAACCCTTGGTGGTATAATCTCTTAGTTTTTTTTTTTAAATTAGTGTCGTTTTATTATGACGAGGTCAACGCATCTAGATTGCTTTACGGGAAACCATTAGTACCACTTAATTCCCTTCGGTTTATAAGTCTTGAGCGGGGTATGTGTTCTGTCAAAGTCGCTCCAGATTTGCACATGGTCTCAACCATTGTTCAATGTTTTAAAACTGGGACTTGGCCTTGGAATTGGTCAAGGGTCAATTACGATTGACTCGGACAGATCTTATTTTAAAATGACTCTGTTTACTAAAAAAATTTTAAATTTTAATGAAAAATATATTTTAAAGATTCCAAACCATGACTCCAAACCATAGAGACAAAATATTGAAGTCTACTTATGTATATATCATGTAAGGGTGAACATATCAAAATGGTACCGAGTGCAATACATAACAGCAACAAAATACATAATCAATGAGGCTATAAATGGCCTCTAGAGTCCAGAAAACATGCTACAAGCTACTAGTCTACTACATAATACATAGTACATATCATTGATCAACATGATCAATCATCAAACTCATCAACATTGCTAGAAATGGGATCCTCAGCAGGAGTTACAAAATCATCCTTTGGCTCAGAGTCTTCGGACTCCTTAGACTCCTCAGGGACATTTGCAATTGCAATCGCTGTAGTAGTACTAACAGAAGTGTGAATTTTCCAAACCCTAAGTGACTACTGTCCTATGCTTCTTTATTAAATAAATCAGATCTGGAATTTACTCAATAACATAAATAAAAATCCGAGCATGCATCAATCACACAGATGGCTGGAAAATACAGTGGAATCATAAAACATGAAACACGAAATCTGTCCTTTAAATCAGCTTATCATCAGTGACTCAAAACTTACAAGGACAACTCAAAAATGAGGTTTTCTGCCTGCTGAATGAAAAAACTGCAAAATAGGTATGAGAAATCTGCGGACTTTACGAATCCATATGGTTTGTCCATATGACTGTATGAAATTCATTGCGTGGATAGATCTGCAACCTGCGATCACTGCTGGGCTGCTCTTCTCATTGTTGCACTGTTTTTTCCTTTCCTCGGCCTCTGTCTTTGTGAATAATGAATGTGTCTTTACCCTCTACCTTGGCTTACCTTTATACTTTCGCTGAAACCCTAATCTACCAAAACCTTAATCTCTCGGTGAGATCATTGGTTGAGATTAGTCTAAATCATTAATGCCTTAAAAATGCACTTTATTAGAGTCAACAACTAATTAAAAGAATTTTACTTTCTTAATAAAGTGAATTACAAAATAGATTTGTCTTGTACGACTTCACGCATGTTTGACGCAAAACTTGTGTGGAAGTTCCTCTCCGAGTTACAAACATCAACACTCCTTCATAGTGAGGAAGGAATTCTGCACCAATCCATGTTTGTCCCTGAATGCTTCAAACTTTCCTTTTGCTAAGGGCTTGGTCAGAATATCTTCAACCTACTAATTTGTGGGTATATACTGGAGCTTCACTGCTCTTTTCTGAATCCTGTCTCGAATGAAGTGATACTTGATCCCTATGTGCTTGGACCTATCATGAAATATTGAATTCTTAGAGAGTTTGATACAACTTTGATTATCACAACAAATGACCGTGTGATCCAACTCTTGATCAAATAATCCTATTAGTAACTTGCAAATCCAGATGGATTCACAACTAGCAGTACTAGCTGCCATATACTCAGCCTCTATTGAGCTAAGTGCCACCGAAGTTTGCTTCCTGTTGAACCAGGATATCATTGTTGATCCCAAGCTAAAGCAACATTCTGAGGTACTCTTCTTGTCTGCTGCATTGCTTGCCCAATCTGAGTTTGTATGCTCTTGCAACTTCACCTTACCATCTCCAAGATATCTCAGTCCATACTCCAGTGTGCCTCTCAAGTATTTGAGCACATATTTTGCTGCTACCCAATCCTCTTGCCTCGCCTCCACCATGAACTGGCTCAAGGTGTTCACTGCAAAACATATATCTGGCCTAGTGTTGACCAGATACATCAAACAACCTATTAGCTTCCTGAACAATGTGGGATCCACCATATCTGAATCTGAAATAGTGACCTTCTTCAGATTAGTGATCATAGTCGTGGACATGGGTCTACAGGTCTCCATTCAGAATCTCTTTAGAATCTCAATTGCATACTTACCTTGCCCAAGAAAATCTCTCCTGGTCTCTGCCAAACCTCCAACCCCAAGAAGTAATGCATCATACCAATGTCCTTCATCTCGAACTCAGCTACCATATCTGCCTTGCACCCTGCAATTAGCTTCTTTGATCCTATAAGGAACATGTCATCTACATACAACACCAAAACGGGTAGATAAACTTCAACAAATATGAAATATAAGTTGGGATTTGCTTCACTTTTGGTGAAGCCCATACTCTGTAGGTATTCATCGATCCTGGAATACCATGATCTTGGTGCCTGCTTGAGTCCATACAAGGCCTTTTTCAACTTGCAAACATGGGACTCCTTGCCATTGGTCTCAAAGCCCTGAGGTTGCTCTATGTACACTTCTTCCTCAATTATCCCATTGAGGAAAGCTGTCTTTACATCCATCTGATGTATCCTCCATCCCATAATGGAGACTAAGGACATCATTGCTCTAATGAAAGTGTACCTAGTGACTGTAGCAAAAGTCTCCTTGTAGTCCACTCCCTCCTTCTAGGAGAATCCTCTCGCCACAAACCTCGCTTTGTACTTCTCGATGCTACCATCTGCAACATGCTTTGTCTTGTAGAGCCTCCTGGAACTCACCACTGACTTCCTCTTTGGTCTTTGCACAATGTCCCATACATCATTCTTCATGATGGAGGTGTATTCCTCCACCATGGCATCCCACCATACCTGTTGGTTTGTTGCCTCCTGATAACTAGAAGGCTCATAATCTATGATGTTGCTCATCAATGCCATGCAATTCAAAAACTTATTTGAAGGTTTGCTCTCCTTGAATGTGCTCCTAGGAGCCTCAACGTACTCTTGAGCATCCCTCAATGTTTGAGTGAACCATCGAGGTCTCCTGACAGAATTGGAAGGAGCTAATGGCTCCTCCTCCTCCCCTGAAGGTTGCTGCCTTGAACTAGTGATCCAGATTTATAAATGGAACGAAATGAAATACAGAGTTATAACAAAAACACAGAGATGCAACGGAACTTGACTTCTATTAATAAATGAACTGTGCTGAATTGTAAACAAATGCAGAATGAAACAAACTCGCTCGAATGGTGGTAGCTGATCTCTAAGAAGAGATGTGACGGCTACGTGCATTAGCCAAAGCGCATTACAATGAGGCCTAAAGACCTTTTTATCATAAAGAAGCAATGAGGAAACCCTAAACATCCAAAAACCTTACACTAGGAGATGAAACGCCAAAAGGCTTGTGGGCTCCGATGGGGTTAGTTGGTACACCAACTTCCTGGGGCCGTAACTTTTGCATATGATCTTCGTATGGCGTGCTCAATAGCATGTTGGAAAGGTCTAGTCGAGAAGTACAAATTCTGGTCGGCCCAGACCATGCATTTGGCTATCGTCTAGGCTTTGCCGCGCCTAGAAAACGCTATTTAGGGCCTCAAAATGGCCTCGAAAGTTCAAGACCCGAAAAAGTGTAGAAAAATTGCCAAAATGGAAAATTGTGCTTTGAACCAGTGGAATASGTGGGTGGCCACYGATATCCATCTAGATCAATCCTCCCCCCTTAGGAAGCAATGGTCTCCATTGCGTTGAGTGACCCCATTAGATGGGGAAACTTCTGTTGAACTTGGCCTTGGGTGAGCCACTTGCTTTGGTGTAGGAGTTGCCCTGCTTTGACAACCCAATAAAGMTGGATCCTCTGTTGGCGAGTGCCCTTAACCTGTGTGTCCACGATCTGATCAATGGTTGCTTGTTCTATACAGTCAGGGTTGAGCTCTATCGGTGTCAACTGCTATGCTATCTCTGATGTGTCCAATAATGGTGGAAAGTATGGCCGAAGGAGGTCCACATTGAACACTGGGTGCAAGCCAAGGAAGGGGGGAATACTTAGCTCAGAAGCATTATCACCCACAACCTTGGTGATGGTGTAAGGATCATAGCGAAGTGGACGAAGCTTCCGATGGGGTCTTGTAAGGTGCTCCTTCTGCAAATGCAACCAAGCCTTGTCTCCCACTTGAAACTTGTGTGGCACCCGATGTCGATCATGGCGTTGCTTGTACTTAGCATTGGCTTTTTGCAAAATATCATGGACATGTTGGCGGATGTGTTGAATCCGTTCAATAAACTTGGTGGCTTTGTTGGCCTTAGAATGAATATGGGAGATTCTGCCTGTGTGGTCGCAAGGGGCAGTGCAACATCAATGGGACCCAATGGTTGAAATCCCAGCCCCGCCTAAAGGGGCTGTGGCCGGTCGAGCTATGGAGAGCTTTGTTGTAGCTGTGCTGAACATAGGGGAGACTCTCATTTTATGTGCGTGGATGCTTGGAGTTGTACATGCTCAAGATATGCACGATCATCTGATTGACGACCTTTGTCTGGCCATCGGTTTGGGGGTGGAAGACAGTGGATTTGGTGAGTTTGGTGTCCAACAATGACTAGAGGCTCGACCAAAATGTGCTTAGGAACATGTTGTTCTGATCTGAGATGATGGTCTGTGGTATCCCAAAATGTACCCACACCTGTTCGAAGAAGAGCTTGGCAGTGGCCTCCGCTGTGATACTCTTCTTGTAGGCTGTCATAATGGCCATCTTAGAAAATCGATCAACCACCACAAAAAAACAATGATTGCCTTGCTTGGTTGAAGGAAGGCCAAACATGTAGTCCATCGAGATGGATACCCAGGGCCTGTCGGGAGTAGGCAGAGGGGTGTACATGCCTTGCTTCTTAATGGCTGGTTTGGAAATAGTGCAGGCAGTGCAAGACCGGATGTACTTACCGACTTCTTGTCGAAATTTCGGTCAATAGAAATACTTCTGTAGCATTGCCATTGTCTTTTCCACACCAAAGTTTCCTGCCACCTGACTGTAGTGAGCTTCCCAAATCAGCTTCGCCCGCTCGCTTGAAGGAACATAGAGATGGCCCAAATGGCATAATAGTTTGTCCTGAAGATGAAAGTCAGTGACGGGCGTGCCTGCGCACAACATTTGGTAAGTGGTAGCGAAGTCAACATCGCTCTTGTAGAGTTGGGGCCACCCAAAGGCCTCATGTCTGCCAGGAGTGGAGCATCATGGTTAATGTTGCAACTGGAGGTCGACTGAGGTAGTCAACACGATTGGTGCTCCCTGTCTTATATTTGATGTGAGATGAAACTGCTGCAAGTATGTGGACCACTTTTGACAGCGGTCATTCTACAATTTGCCTTGTGTTTGCATGAACTGCAGAGGCTTGTGATTAGTGTGGATGTTTGTCTCCTTCCATTGGTGGCTAACTTGTATAATGGAATGCATTTCTTTGTCATAAGTGGGGTACTTACGGACGACATCGGATAGTGTCTCACTATGATAGGCCACTGGATGACCATGCTGAGTGAGAACTGCGCCTGTTGACCACCTATTCAACTAGGGGGTCAACTCCATGTGCTATGAAGAGATGCATCATCAGATGCTAATATGTCGAAGATAGTTTGGTTCTACTGGGCAATTTATGCCCCAAGCACACTTTTTTGTAAATGGAATTTCCGCACCCCTGCGTGGGTTAATAATGTAATAGGTCTGCATGGGTCATAGTTAGGTCAGTTACCTTGGGATTTCTTCATTAGGGGAGTTCCTTTCATTGAGGGTTTTTTATTCTCAGGTTATTAATTGGGCTTTTCAGCCTTATTAATTTCCCTTGAGTTTTTCCCTCCCACCATGCAATAATTCCTGGAGAGAGCGTCATTTCCGGGAGTACTCGAATCTTTAGGGTTGACTTGTGAAGCTAGGGTAGGCCTCGTTGCGTCACTTCTTGAGCATCCAATAACCATTTGGTAATTGGGGGAGGAAGATTTTGGTTTGACACTTAGTTAGGGTAATTCAACTTTAAAATCTTTAAGTAACCCTTAATTCACTAATCATTTAAACAACTTAGCTACATTGGTACATCTTATGGTTCAATACTTGCAAGCATAACTCTTTTTCAATCTTACATGCAAGTAACATTTCTTTTGCTTTGTGGAATAATTAACTAAGTGTCATTTTTGAGTATTGTGGAACACTTGTGCTTTAAAGCTTTCAAATCTTTTGTTAAGTGTTTTTTATGGTGTGATCCCTCAAGAGATAGCACATCCCATTTGGAGGCATCTTCTTGTTGGGTCTTGAGTGTTGTGGTTGCCATTGAAAAGCAGTTCAATAGAGTAAGTGCTATTGGGGCATGCTTGGCTTAATGTGTTGATGATCTTCATGCTTTAAAATCCTTTATTTCCTGCACATTAAAACACATGGTTAACTTGCCTTTTTGTATCTTTATATTTTGTAGTTCTTAGATATTCTTGTTGTATCTATTGTATCATCTATTCATCTTGTTTCTAATTGATGATTTGTATCTAACATTGTTGTGAAGTAATTGTACTTTTGTAATCTTTGTAATCATTTTGTAATCAACCCTCCTCAAGCATTAGTTGACCCCTTTGCCCAACCATAGGCACTAGTCTTAGTTGACTTAGGGAAGGGCTTGCTTGACATAAATAGATAGTTGCATCTTGCATTGCTGCCTTTGCATCATAGGTTAGTCTTCCCCCCAAACCTTGTAACAAATTAAAACCAATTCCTAGAACATAACGTTAATTATATCTAGTAACTAGGGTCTACCCCCCTTGGCTTCCCTAGGAGTAAGCCTAGACGGAAGAGGTTCAAGTCAAAGTGACAGCGTGGGCTTTGA
Organism: Picea mariana; assembly: GCA_032191745.1. Classification (NCBI taxonomy): domain Eukaryota; kingdom Viridiplantae; phylum Streptophyta; class Pinopsida; order Pinales; family Pinaceae; genus Picea; species Picea mariana. The sequence continues at coordinate 7,857 of JASDQU010030383.1, read as the reverse complement.
ACCTAGGCATTATGCCTCCAAGGACACACTAAGTGAGCAGGACTTAGCTCACATTTGCAAGTGTGTATAAGGACGACAACAACACCCACAGCATAATCTGAGGCATCTGTTTCAATCTCAAAAGGTTGTTGTAGATCGGATAATGAGAGCACCGGAGCTGAGCACAAACGATGTTTCAGATCATCGAACGCTCTTGTTGCGACTGTCTCCACACAAACTTTGCTTTGCCACCACTCTTGGTCACTTGGTTGAGTGTCCATACAATATGGGAGAATCCCAACACGAACCTGCGATAGAAATTGACAAGTCTCAAGAAACTCTGAAGCTTGATGAGTGTGGTTGGGGTTGGCTAATTATGAATGGCATGGATCTTGGTTGGATCCATGTGCACACCATGCTCATCAACTAGGTATTGGACCCTGCTCATGCCGAAGGAGCATTTTTCCAAGTTAGCATATAGCTTGTGTTGTCGTAGAGTGTGAAGGACCTATTCAATATGCTGCAAATGTTCTGCCCAACTCTTGCTAAAGATGAGGATATCATCTAGATATACCACCATAAAAGAATTGGTGAAAGGCCGCAAGATATTATCCATCAACCTCATGAAAGTGGTTGGGGCATTCGCCAAACTGAAGGGCATGATCAACCATTCAAAAATACCTTCTTTGGACTTGAAAGCAATCTTCCATACATCACTCCGTTCTATTGGGATTTGGTCGTAGCCAGACTTCAGGTCAATCTTACTGAAGTGCTTGGCTCCCTTGAGTTGGTCAAGAAGGTCGTCAACTCGGGGAATTGGGTACCGGTTTCTGACTGTGATTTTGTTTAGGGCCCTGTAATCAATGTAGAATCGTGAGGTCCCGTCTTTCTTCTGCACGAGTACAATTGGGATTTCGCAGGGTGAGGAGCTTGGTCAGATGTGCTCCTTTTCGAGCAACTCTTGGATTTGGTGCTTGATTTCCTTAGTTTCCATAAGAGAGTGGTGGTAAATTGGCCTATTGGGTAGAGGTGTGCTAGGGGTCAGATCGATTGAATGCTTGACCTGACAGTGCAGAGGTACCCCAGTGGGTGAGGAGAATATGTATTTGTATTCCTCCACGACCTTGTCCACCTGCTTTTGTTGCATGGAGAGGCCTTGTGCAGAGGCCATGGACATGGCTACTACCTTCTGTTCACTTTGAGAGCGAATCATAAAGAAGACAAATTTCTTGGTTTGGGAGATGACCTTCCTACTTTGCTTAGCGGAGATTAGAGAAATGGTGGTAGGTGGAGCTACCTTTGGTATCTTGTACAATTGTCTGCCCAAAGTGTTCAAGTTTAAGCTATTGTTAGGTTTCTTTTTAATTTATTAGATAACCATAACATTGATAGGATCACTGAGAGAAACACAATCACAAGATACACAACATTTATCCTGGGAAACCCTCAAGGGGAAGAAAACCCAACAAAACTTATTTAATATAGATTCAATAACCAAGTACAGCTCCAGAATAAATCTCTCTCTACGAGAGATAAACTACCATGATGCTAGATTAGAAAATAATCAAAGACTAGAGAATATCCTCTCCCAAGCAATTCGCCTCTCTCTCTTCCTTCTTCTGGCAACAGGTAACTGCAGCTTCCTTCAATACTTGCGCACTAGATGAGTGAGCTGAGTGAGTGAACAAATTAGTGGCTGGCTTCCTTTATTTATACAAACTGGCAAGCGCTGAAAGGAGGTGTCTCTTCACTGGCAGGGCTGACTTGTCTTTCTGGGTGGTTAGAACGACTTTAATTTGCCTGGGGGCTGATTTCTTAATTTGCATATTACAATTAGGGTTTGACCAATTCGCAAAAGGGGATTTGGTCAATTACAATGCCCGACATGATCAATCCACAAAAGGGGATTGATCTAATGAATAATAGATCAATAATAAATAGAATACTCTTTGCAGTTACAATATTTCAACACTCCCCCTTAACAAGAAGGGTATTCTTTATCTTTTGACAGGTCACTGGATGTCATCATCAACTGAACAATATCATCTGGGCAATATCATCAACTGGATAATCATCATCAGCTGGACAACAACATCAACTGGATAACATCATCAACTGGGTAACGACATCCACTGGATAACATCATCAACTGGGCAATATCATCAATTGGGTAACAACATCCACTGGATAACATCATCAACTGGGCAATATCATCAACTGGGTAACAACATCAATTGGATAACAGGAGGCATCGATATAATCCACTTGGTCATCTGGCATCACGATCACTGACTGGTTCTCCATGAATCCATATTAAAGAAGTTTTGTTCTCTTTATCTTCACGCAAAAGATACTCTTTCTTTCTTTCATCTTCACGCAAAAGATACTCTTATCTTCACACAGAAGATGTCTTATCTTTAAACATAAGATATTCTATGAGTTTTGCCATTCCTTTTATGTTTTCCCTTCTCTTGTAGTCATCTATCTCACCCATCCACTGGGGAGGACTACTACCATAGCTTCACTCCTAGTCATCCCACATGAACTAGAGAAGCTAAGATGCTAGCTTGGGCAAGACTAGACTCCCTTTCCATGATCCACGCAAGATCACGACACAAACCTCAAGAGCCAACTAGCCATTCCACATGGTCAAGGTTTGTGTTCTAGGCTACTCAATCCGTGGTCAGAGGAGAGTATCTGCTCGCTGCCCCTTGGAGAAACATCCACACTCCTCTCTATGAGGGTGGTCACACCCCCCTCTACGAGGGTATTCTAGCATGTCCTTAGAGTATCCAAAACTCAACACTTGGACAGAGGCCAACCTTGACAAATTTCTCATTCCCCTTCTCTACGAAGGTCTCTTCCTTCTCTACGAAGGTCTCTTCTCTTTTCCTTCTCTATGAAGGTGTACCTATGGGATTGCTCATTCCTTCTCTACGAAGGTCTCTTCTGTTAGAATATAGAAGATGGTGTGCTCGTTTTACCATTGACGATACCTTTGTCACCCAACCATAGGCCGAAGCCTCCCTCCGAGCACCTTAACCTTGACTGAGAATTCCTCTGGAAGCAAACCCTAGGCTAGATAGCCAAACAAAGGGTAGCGCACCTTTCCCCAAGGATAGC
>JASDQU010030382.1:8158-22689 GCA_032191745.1 Picea mariana | reverse complement strand
GAGGATGACCCCTCAAGAGGATCACCATCATCAAAAGTGACCGGATCTAGCACTAGTTCATTAAGATCCAAGTTGGCTAATGCCAACTCAACACTGATGTTCAAACCCTTATCATCAGAAAACACATCCCACATCTTTGTCTTTCCCTTCAACCACTCTTCTCTCTGCTTGTATATAAGACGGAGGTTGGTGTGCACATACACTACTAAGTCACCGGACACAACGACAAACTACAAAGAGAAGAGTTCAATAGAAGAGTTTATACTTGAGTGAAGGGTACATTTTTACTGGGGTCGTGACAAAAGAGTTCAACAATCAATGCCACCAATATTGAGGTACATAAAGAGCTTGGTTCTCTTGATTAAATGTCAGTTCCATACCCTCATACATGATAGAATCTAGTGGAAACATTGCAATCTTGCCAACCTTGAAATCCTGAAAACTGTTAAGTCTGCTGAATTTTGAATGGGACCTAAAATTCTACTTTCTCCATATGAAGTCCAATGAGGTTGGAACCACTCTCAAACATCCTGAAACAATTAATGGTAATGTTAAAAATTTAAGTAAAAGTGACATTCTCCTTTATCTTTCATTACCATTACCGTTAATTACTAGGGTGAGTGAAATGGAGGGGGTGGGGACCTCTTCAAATAGCATTAATAAGGCAAAATAACCCTCAACTGCACACCAAAACACCTTACAACTCCAACTTGCATGAGAAAACATGAGCCATGTACTTCTCTGTCACTTAGGTTTTAGGTTTTAGGTTTTAGGGGGTTTTAGATGATTTTAGGTTTCTGGGACCAAACCGGCTGGTTTATGACAAAACCGGTCGGTTTGGTCATAAATCGACCGACCGGTTCGGTTTATCGACCGGTTTGAACCGGTCGACCATCGAACCGGTCAAACCGGCCAGTTTCGATTTCGGTTCAACGGTTTTTAAAACTATGGCCTTACTATCTTGAGCACTCAGCAGCTATTTGGCAACAGGAGGAGGAGGTTTAAGGCTCCAAACATAGTTAGGGGGAGGGAATAATAAAATTTACTTAATTTTTAAAGAAGCTCCTAACCACTTAGTTGCATAGACAATCCATGTGTTTTGGGGGATCTTAGATGAATGTTTAGGAACACACATTGCAAGCACTTTTATGTTTACAAATCTTTAATGCAATCTTATGGTTTGTCTTTCTAAATGTTTTAAATTTTCATGAGCATTTGAAATTTCCAAACTTATCCATATCTTTGTTTATGCTTTATGGTGTGATTCAAGAAGAAGTTGAGTATCCCACTTGGGGAGGCATCATCTTCTTGGATCTTGAGTGCTTTAGTGGTTGCCATTGAAAAGCAGTCCAATAGAGTAAGTGTTATTGGAGCATGTTTGGCTTATGTGGTGGATCTTAAATTTGAATATTTCCTAAACCTTTCACATTTTGGCATCATTGTATATCTTGTTAATTTGTATCTTGTGTATCATTTTGTATCTTTGTGACATTTATCTTTCATTGTATAAGTGGTTGTGATCTTTAGTTTGTGGGATAGTTCCAACATCTTTAGCTTGTAATATTTTGGCAATTGAACACCCTCAAACTTAGTTGACCCCTTGCCCAACCTTAGGCACTAGTTATAGTTGACTTAGGGAAAGGGTTGCTTGTCATTTAGTTAATCTTGCACTTTGCATTTGCTGCCTTAGCATCTTAGGCTAGTTTTCCCCAGCCTTCTAAGAATTTAAAACCAACTCCTAGAACTTTAAAGTTAAACCAAATCTAGTAACTAGGGTCTAACCCCCTTGGCTTCCCTAGGAGTAAGCCTAGAAGGAAGAGGTTCCAGTCAGGGTGACAGTGTGGACTGTGAACCTAAGCTTTGTGAACCTAGGGTTTCCTTGGAAAAATGTATATATATATCATTATTTCATAGAGTTTTGGCATGGTCAAAACCCTAATTCGCCCTTATCTCCTTGGATTTGCTTTGTGGATATGATCCACTTGTTATTTTGGCATTTTGACATCTTTTCTTATGGACTACTCCATCCTCTTGGCATCTTACACATTCATCCATGGAATTGGTTACCTTGGAATTCACACATGTGGAGTGGTTGCATGCATACGCATTCTTAGAGGGCACATTCCATGTGGATGCTCGGCATTTGACTTGGTTTGATGCCTATTTTTGGTGGTGCACCCCTTCATGAGCTTTATTTGGTGCATATTACTACTATTTTTGGATGAGGGCGAATTGCCTTTGAGCGGCTGATTTCCACATGTTGTAACATTGACAACCATGTATTTAAGAGAGATCTAACTACTCCATTGTTAAAATATTTGTTGGACTTGTCATGGAGTTAATTAGAAAATAATAATGTTTTATTTATATGAGAGAAGAGACTCACTCTATATAAAGAGGAGCTCTCTCTCCATTGTGATGGTGGAGAATTTGGGGATTGAGGAGCTCTCCCCTTGGGCTACATTGTACATCATTTTGCAAGCTTGATGGAAGATTGGAGGTATTGCATCAATCTTATGTGAGGCTTTATTTATGCAATTCTTTATTTATGGGGGCATAAGATTAAATTAATTGTGTTTAACCTCCAAAATCCTGTTCTTTGGGATTACTCATCAAAGATTTAGCTCTGCCCGTGTAGAACTAGGGATACAGCAATCGATGCATCGCATTAAAATTAACTCTTTTTCACCTCCTAAGTTCTTATTTTAGGGCTATAAATCATGGATTTCATTTTGTCAGTGGTACAGTCAAAATTCCTCGATCATCAGAATCACTGCCAAAGTTAAATCTAAAATACATTAACAACAAAATTACGTTAAATAAACAGTCCAGACTCAAAATTTGCTCAATCATCAATATTACTGCTGAAATTAAATATAAAATGTCAACAACAAAAATACATTAAAGATACAATCTGTTGTCGTCCTTATACACACTGGCAGATGTGAGCTAAGTCCGACTCACTTAGTGTGTCCTTGGAGGCACAATGCCTAGGTTCACAGCCCACGCTGTCACTTTGACCGGAACCTCTTCCATCTAGGCTTACTCCTAGGGAAGCCAAAGGGGGTAGACCTTAGTTTCTAGATGTGTTAATTAGTTAAGTTCTAGGAGTTAGTTTTAATTTCTTAAGTTTAGAGGGGATCTATCCTATGATGCTAAGGCAGCAATGCAAGGTGCAAGGGTTAGCATGTAAAGCAAACCTTTTCCCTAGGTCAACTAAGACTAGTGCCTAGAGATTGGGCAAGGGGTCAACTAAAGTTATAGGGTTGTTCGTTACAAGTTGATTACAAGATTACTTACAAAAGAATATTTAAACTCAATATAGATACAAGAGTTGCAAATAAAAAATGCTAGAGTACAACAAGAAGCTAACCACTTTAATTATTTTGTGTTTGTGCAGGATACAAGGAGATCAAAACATCATATAACATTTACGTGATTAACATCAAGATCCTCACCATCAATACATCAAGATCATCAAATTGAGAAGTTTTAAGCGCAAGTATTAAAAATGAAGATCAACCACTCTTAGTTATCAAACCCACAAAAGTTTTCAGAGATTTAAGATAGTAAGGCAACGAGGCCCACCCTAGCTTTCACAGTCAACCCTAAGACAAGAGTACTCCCAGAAAGGACACATCCTGTGCGTCGTGAAACAGTCCCCTGCCTACACCCTCCGTTGCATTCCTCAAGTCTCGTTTTAGATGGTAAAGATGGTGGTCTAAGGTACCGTAGAGAGTCTATTAAGTTTATATATGAATTAGGTAGACTTTTAGGAGTGTTTTAGAGTGTTTTAAGAGTTTTATGACACTTTTAAAGAGTGATTTTGTGACTTGGCCGAAACTTACTTTAGCTTAAATGTGTTGCTTAAGATTATGAAATGAAAGGTCATTAACACATATATGTTATGTGAGAGCAAATCACTAGATGCACAAATAGATAGCTTGCAAAGTAAAGGAAGAAATTACAAGGGCAAGAACAACTTGCCAACAAGATGAAAAGAGGAACACACTTATCTAATGATTAAGAGCATTAAGTGTGAGAAAGAAAAAGAAATCTAAGTGCTTGCCTACTTATCAACTTATCAATGAGATTACTTCAAGCATGTGGCAAATGGCCTTAAAGATTATAGCAATGAAAGAAAAGAAGCACCATTCACTTATTGAAGCATCTAAATATTGAGAATTATAGATCTAAGCATGTAAAAGAAAGATTTAGATTTGAAGTAAACTAAGCATGCATAAGATCTAGTTAAGTTGATTATGATGCCCAATAGGCTTAAGCTAGAGAATTATTGAGTGTTGGATCTAGATCTAGAATATTTAGAGCATTAACCAATTAGATCTTCAACCACAAATTAAACCCTAACCCAACCTTTTGGGGTATTCCTCTCCCAAATAGGTAGGCAATTAATTAAGTTGCTTAACTTAGAAAAATATTTAGAAAAGGGAGAGAAGCAAGCAAACAAGAAAAGGAAGCAAGAGAGATGGAAGCAAACAAGCAAAGAAATAAGAAAGCAAACCAAGCAAACAAGAGGTAAACCCTACCCCACGTCTTGGGTTAAGAAGATGCCCACTTTACCTTCCAAACCCCACATCCTAGCTCAAAGAGGCAAAAGAAATGTGCAAAAAAACAAGATCTAAACTAAATCTAGCTATCCCAAAGCTCACACGTGCAAGGAGGTCGTACCATTCCTTCTCCCACAACCATGAGCTACTACAAGCAAGCAAGAAGGAGAAGAAATGAACAAAAATACTTAGAAGAAATTGAAGAAGGAGGTTGAGAAATAGCTATCAATCCCTTTGGGGGGTTTTTGAGTGTTGTGTGGATGCCTTTGACTACTTAAAACCCCTCTCAACCAGATCTGAACCTGCAAAAACCAGCAAGATATTCTTGCTGGAAATGCTACACACAACCAAACAAAGTGAAAAAAAACTCTTGCCTTTTTAGGGAAAAAGTTTTTCGCAAGAAAAATTGATAAAATTTGATTTTTAATGACCAATCTCACTAAGTTAAACTAGCTGAAATACATATGAATGAACAGCAATAGATAGAAGAGTAAAGGGTAGAGAGAGATGGAGTGTATGTGTGTTTCAAGGGATCCTTCTTCCTTGAGGTGTTCCCAATGAAACCCTTGAAGTTAAAACCTGCAAAACTTGAGAGGTGATGGCATACAAGAGATAATATGTTGAATATGTTAACAAGACGACACTTCAATCCTATCTAACATATCAAGATATATAAATCCACAAGAACATGCATTGATAGATCTACCCAAGTAACACTTTACCCAAGATCCAATGTGTACAACCACCCAACAAATCGATACAAGTTTACCTCATGTGCATAGTAAGAACAAGAACATGCATTGCTCCTCTAGTTATCCTCCAAAGCTTCTCCTTTATTATTACTCAAGAAAATAGATCTTGGAGAGAAAATACTCCAAAACCCTAAGAGCAAAAGAGTGGAAATGATGGAAAATGAGAGAGAGAGAGAGAGAGTGAGTGAGAAATCAAATAGCATAACAATATCTCAAGATATGGTGAAGAAAAGAGTGAGTGGAGGGTTCCTTTTATACTTGGAGAGGCAAACTCACCCCTATTGGATCTATGCCAAGTGTCTCACACCAAGCAAAAGAGGAGATCCCTAGGCTAGGGCGCATCATCTAGGGTTTGCACAATAGATCAAAGGTGTAGAAATGTGTGGGAGGTGTTGGGATCACACAAAAGCAAGTGGGAGACTATGGGATTCGTGCTAGGGAAGAGGAAGAGGCCCCAACAAATAAAAAAACGATTTTTCATTGGAGAGCCCAAAAGGGGGGGCGTAACTTCCTTGGAGGGCGCAACTTTTGGGGATGAGGGAAAGATTGGAGGGTGAGAGATGAGGTAAGGAGTGTGGGAACACTCTAGAAAGAGACGTGGGGGGTAAAGGTAAGTAAAGCACATGAGAGGGGGACCCCCCACACACTTAAACCCAAGTCACAACGTTTCCTACTAGGAAAAACGTCAATCCCCCTAGGGGGGCGTAACTTTTTGGTGAGGAGAAGGTGTAAAGGGTTAGAATAGGTTGGAAAAGGTTGGGGGGGTTATGTTATGCTTAGGGAGTCTCTCTCTAACCTTTATCCATCATCTAACATCCTTCTAACTCATTATTACAATTTTTACATTTTTGAATTTATCGAGTCTAGCAATTAAAATTGTTGTTATTGACTGACTGACACTCCTAGTGGACAATCACCTAGCAAAAGTTGTCCAACTGAGCTGAAACTTGGTCTATGGATGTAGGGGGTGTTATTCCGTTTCTTTTGAGCACAAATACCCCCCTATCAAAAGTCCAAAGACCTAGTTTTTACAATATTTGCTCAAAAATAATTAATAATTAAACCTCCAAACTTAGGGAAATTTAATTAAAAATTAATTAATTAAAAAAAACTAACTTAGACTCTATGGAATTCCGCAAGACTTTCTGAGATGTCTTGCATGGTCATTTACAATGATTCCCTATAATAGTTACCAAAAGATAAACCCACTAGAACGTCGCTCACCACTTTGGAGGAATTATTGCAAGTGTGAGGGAAAAACTCGAGGGAAATCAATAACGCTGAAAAGCCCAATTGATAACCTAAGGATAAAAAACCCTTGGTGAAAGGAACTCTCCCAGTGAACCGATCCCAAGGTAACTGACCTAGACATGACTCATGCAGACCTATTACATTATTAACCCACGGAGGGGTGCGGAAATTCCAGTTTACAAAAAGAAGTGTTGGGGCCAAACATGCCCTGTAAAACCACGGTCTTGGACAAATTTGCATCTGATGATGCATCTTCTTCATGGCACATGGAGTTGACCACCTATGTTGGAGAGGCGGTCAACACAGTCAAAATCCCCTCGATCATCAAAATTGCTGCTAAAATAAATTTAAAATGCGTAGTATCAAAATTACATTAATGCTGAATTTTCTGCTTTTAGGGGTGGAGTTTCTGTTGCTAACATTGCTTTACTGTTGTTACTGTCAAATTTAGTGATGTACGAACTTCGTGTTTGATTAGTTTCAGATTTCAAATTTGTTCAGATTTTCAAGATGTCAATTCGGTTCCAGGATCCATGAAACACAAAGAAACAAGGAGAAGACAAGGAGTTACAGAACAATTGAACAAATGGCTGAAGAGCAATCGCTTTCAAAGGCTTGTGTGAGAAGAACCTACAGAAATTATGAAATTAGAAATCTAATAGAAGACTTTCCCCTGTGGAAGATAAAGACTTAAGCTATGGTTTTGGGCCAAGGGCAGCATCCATACAGCAGCCTGCCTTGGATAATCTGAGCCCAAGTTGGTGACCATAACTTCTCAGGAAAGTTTATATTCTATCTACTGATTTATTAGATTACATACTAGCTCATCCGTCTTAAATGATCAAAAATTTACACCTCAAGAGATTTGATCCCTCTCAGTTCTTGATAGATCCGGAGTCAAGATAGATCTATGCTGGTTTTATGATTACTATGTGCTACATCTCTGGTATTTAGCTGCTGTTATAGTTCATGAACTCTCTGTTGTTGGTGCTCTTTAAGCTGTTGTTATGGTGGTTCCATAGAACACTCTGCTGTCAAACTACAGATGATTAGAGCTGAATTTTCTGCTGTGATTAGGATTTGTAGATTGCTATTGTGAATTTTCTTCAATTATAATAGCAGATTGTTGGTTAAGTTCATAACACAAGCAGCCCACTTAGATGGGAAAAACAGCGCTTGAGGGACAAACCATTGATCATAGGTACTTCATTAGGCTATCCTGCCACAACAGGGGGAATACGGTTCCACCAAAATCAGCCAGGATTTGCACCCTGTCCAAACCATTTATTCATACCCCTGAGAGTGAAGCCTCTATATGCTGCATGACATGCTGCCATCTTCACCACTGAACCACAACCCCATCCCCATCGGCAAATATTTTGAAATTGAGTTAAAGAAAGAAACTAATGCTGCACAGAAGGTTGTGATAAGACAAAGGATCACCCATTACTATTTTTCACTAAAATTCTGATCTTTGGGGACATTGATCACACACAGATTTTGTTATCTCAATGTAAAGATAATGTCAAAACTTCCTCAATCATCAAAGTACTACTAAATTTAATCTAAAAGGTGTAGCATTAAAATATACTGGTTTCGTCTTCAAAATCATGTTCATTAGGGATACCAATTTATTGTGTCAATGTAAAGATACAGTCAAAACTCTGTTGATCATTAAAATTACTGTTAAAATTAAATACAAAAGGCATAACACCAAAATTAGCTGTTTTTTAGAAATGCAACATATATTACTTCATGGAACAAAGTGTTGCATCATACAACAAAAAGAGTTATAGAAATCTAACTACAAGATTACAAGGAAATTTTCATCCTAGAAAAACCGGAATACTAGCATATAAGCCAGTGTTTTAAAAATTGGCTGAATCAGAACTGGCCATTTCAAAAAGAGAACAGACCAGCCCTTGAACTAGTTCTGAACCGAACCGGTCAGACCGGCCGGTTCAACCAGTTTATATATATATATATATATATTCCAGGTTACAAAGCCCAGGGAAAACCCCCGAGTGCTTCCCCTCTTTTTGAGGATGGTACCCAGGGTAGACCCTAGAATCTTTAGTCCAAGTCCGGTCTGGCCCTTGGCCAATTCTTAGTCCAATTCCAACTTTTAAAACATTGATATAAACCTGTGCCCCAATAGAAAGGGATTCAACATCTTTATGAACAACACTAAATTTGACTTTAACCAGAAAAGTCAATTCCTGCTTAAAATGTCTCTATTCCCTTCAGCTAAGAGGGCATGATTCCTCATAAAATGTAGCTTTACACCAGTATTTCCAGAGAAATTCAAAAGCAGACAGCCAAACCGTGTGCCATAAAAATCTGCAGCTGTCCCTAATCCTCCAAGTGTCCCCAAAGAGAGGACCTTTCAAAGAAAGTGGGCAAGTAAAAAAATATTTTAAATCAGCCTGAAACCATGGCCAAAAATTCACTGATTTTCATCACCAAAATTATGATCTTTAGGGTTATTGATCACAGATTTTGTTCTACCAATGTAAAGATACTGTTAAATCCCCTCGACCATCAAAATTACTGCTAAAATTAGATCTAAAGTGAATAACATTAAAATTAGCTGTTTTTCACCTCCAAATTATGTTATTTGGCGTTATTAATCACAAGATTTCACTCTGTCAAAACAGAGATAGATTCAAAATTCCCTCGATCATTCAATTGCAGTTAAATTTAAATCTAAAGGGCATAAGATGTCAACGGTGACTTGTTGAGTCGATGAAAGTAAGGTGCTGTTTTTTTCCCCAACATAATTGTTCTTGCACTCGTGCTTGTTTGCACCAGTGTTTGCAAAAAACTGGTAGGGCGAGGTGAAGTCCTGGGTGACTTTGGCGGAATAGAAACCCCCCACTCATGGCCTCTTAGCCGAAGGGTGACTTCCATAGCATGGCAAGACATTTCTGCCGATTGAATATCTTATGTAGAACAGTTGCACCTTGGTTATGTTGACCAGAAGCATTCAATCAAAAAAATAAGGGGCATAAGATAAAAAAAATTACTGTTTTTCACCTCCAAAACCCTGTTCTTTGGGGCTATTCATCAAAGATTTAGCTCTGCCAGTGTAGAGATACGGTAGTAGATGTCTAAAATTAAAATTAACTGTTTTTCACCTCCTAAATTCTGATATTTAGGGTTATAAATCACTGATTTCCTTCTGTCAATATAAGGATACAGTGATAATTCCCTCGATCATCAGAATTACTGCTAAAATATAATCTAAAATGCGTTAACAACCAAATTACGTTAAATATACAGTCAAGACTCAAAATTCGCTTGATCATCAAAATTTTAGCCAAAATTAAATCTAAAATGCAAACATCAAAAATACATTAAAGATACAGTCAAAATCCCTCCATCGTCAAAATTGCTGCTCAAAAATAAATTTGAAATGCGTAACATCAAAATTACCTTAAAAACGCATGTCAACATTCCGTCAATCATCAAAGTTATTGCTAAAATTCAATCTAAAATGCGAAGATCAAAAATACAATAAAGATACAGTCAAAATTCGTTCGATCATCAAAACGGCTGCTAAAAATAAATTTAAAATCCGTAAAACCGAAATTGCCTTAAGGCACAGTCAAAATTCCCTCGATCATCAAAATTACTGCTAAAATTAAATCTAAAATGCGAACATCAAAAATACAATAAAGATACAATCAAAATCCCCTCGATCCTCAAAACAGATGCTAAAAATAAATTTAAAATGCTGAACATCGAAATTACCTTTAAGATACGATCAAAATTCCGTCAATCATCCAAATTACTGCTAAAATTAAAATATAAAATGCGAACATTAAAAATACAAGTAAGTACAGTCAAAATTCCCTCGATCGTGAAAATTGCTAAGAAAAAAAATTTACAAAGTGTAACATCGAAAAAACCTTAACGATTCAGTTGAATTTGCATCGATCATCAAAATTACTGCTAAAATGAAATCTAAAATGCATAAATATTAAATTCAATGTGTTTTATCTCCAAAATCTGTTATTTAGGGTTATTCATCAAAGATTTAGCTCTGCCAGTGTAAAGATACGGTCAAAACCTCGACAGTCGTCAAAATTACTGCTAAATATAGATCTTAAAGGCCTAAAAATTAAAATTAAGAGCTGGTACCTTTAAATGCACTTCTCCAAGAGGCCGGCGGCGGTGACTGGGCTCGATCCAATGACTCTTAGGCTTCCTGATAAGCTTCAGTGAATCCTCGCCGATCACTCGCACGGCCTTCTCCGTCTCTCTGCTGACGGAAATCTTGTGAGGGCCGTGAATTTTGTAATACGACAGAACTCCGTCGTGAAGCACGAACCACCGGCACCTCCACCCCTTGCCGTAGTTCACCCATTTCTGCAGAATGCCAGCAACGCCGCCGCCTACAACGATGTTATTGAGCTTGGTACAATTTGGAGGAGGCGGAGGAGGGGGAGGCGGAGGCGGAGGAAGAGACCTCGGGCGGGCGGGAGCACTATTGGCGTCATTTGACGGGGTCTCTTCATCGTTCACAGCCGGGAGCAGGCATCTGGTTTGAGCACAGACGGGCATTATTTCTGTCTCCTCGATGATCACCGGCGAGATACAGCAGAACGGAAATGGATGCATCCGGAAGGCATTATAAAATTCCCTTCCTCTGCTATTTCTGCTGCTTGCAGCGGCAGCTGCTCATATATGCGATAAATTGAATGGTCGTGGGTTCGAAACCGTGAAGGATGCGACCGGGATTTAAAAGAGAGATACAGTACAAATCGAAAGATGACGCCTTTGTCGGAGAATGGGAAGTCGGTCTCGCAGTGTTCACGTATTATTACAAGAAGCCGCCAAATTTGATCCCTAATTTGGCGGAGCTTCCCTATCCGCCAAACCCTGTAGGCCGTGACAACGATGGGGCTCTAGAACCCAAAAACAAGTCCACGTGGAGGTTGGTGGGGTAGGAGTACAAACTGCTTTACACCCTGACTCCTTTTTCTTTATGCCCTTGTGCTTTAATAGTTATGAGCATGGAGGCTTGTGTTTCTTCACGCTCATTAGCTGGTGGACTTTGTCTTTCCCTACTCCTGTCCTCCGGACTTTGTCTTACCCATGCACTTTTGGCCCGGGCACGGGTTTTGTAAATGGGGTAGTTTGCAGAGATTTTGCAAATTTCATGTGTCTTTTTGTGTTTCCATCGTTGTTTTTATGTATGGAAAAGATTTGCTTTAGCGTATAGATTAAATGGTCTGCAGAGTTCTCCCATGTAGTTGGAGAAAGTGGAAAACATTTGCTTCATTGTAAATTAAATGGTGGAGAGTCTTTACCTTGTAGGAGAAAGTGGAATGATAGCAATTGGGGTTATGGGTAAGTCTCGGGTGTTTTCGATGATGAAATAGATATTTTTATTCATAATTTTTTAACCCAAAAAAATCAATTTGATGTTGATTACATTCATTCTGAAGTAAGGTGTTTCCTTGATAAGTGTAAATTAGTGAACAAATATATATTGACTAGTAGTAAAGGTTAATTCAAGAGGTTTGATTTGCTATGTCAAAGCTATATTGGCCAAGGAGGTTATCGGGTTGAATTCACTAGGTCCATTAGGTCCCTCAAGGTTAAGCATACATGTTGTACATTAGTGGAATTTTCGCCTGCACCATTCATAAATGTTAGAAAGATTTCTTCCAGGAAATTTAAAAGGTTAAATTGCAATTAGGAGTAGTATTTGGTCTTATGTATAAGATTAAAGTTAAATGTTACTTGAAAACACGTGATCCAATTGGTGGTAGCCTTGGTGATGGGCAGAAGAGAAATTGGCTTTCTTGCAAAGACTATCTAGATTGAAACTACCATTTGGTCCTATGGTAAGACGGAAAACCCTGCTTGATTGGCTAAGAGCTCATCTTCCTCAAACATTAAGAAATAAGTTCACAGCCCAAGAACTAAAGGTATTCGGTAGGAGTGAAACTCTACCACCCTTACAAACCACAAGCAAGTCACTTTAAGTGACGTGGTTTTCATTAAATGATGATGATGAGTCAACCCGCATTAATAAATAACAAGAAGTAATTATCGTCCCACTATTGATTGAAAATTGAATTATGAACAATTTTATTACCTTAAAATGGGTATTTATATTGATTTTAAGAACATGTGTTTTGTCCTTGGAGGTCACCGGTTCAAATCCAAATGGCAAGGGGGTCTCATACACCAATTTGGTGTCTAGCTTGGTAGTGACCTTAAAATAGATTATTATTATTATTATTATTATTATTATATATTTGTAATTTAATAATAAAGTGAAATTTTTTTCCAATAAAAATTTTGAGTTAGATCTTTATTAACAATAATATTCTTGCAATAGGGGTCACAAGTGCGGGGGATCATACATGATCCTGAAGGAATCCAAATAGGAAATTATGCCTGGGGTCTTGGGTGTGTTTCCAACAACCTGGTAGAAGTTTACTCTCTTTTGTGTGGACTTGACATCACCAAGGAGGAAGGAATCAAGAAATTGTTAGTGCTTGGGGACTCGTTAATGGTCATTCGAGCAGTCAATGAGCGGGGAAGGCCATCCGATAACTAAATTAGTTCAATCCTTGATAGTATCAAGGGACTCACAAAATTTTTAAACAATTTCGTTTTTTACACATCAAGAGGGAGCTAAATGTTGAGGCAGATCTCTGGGCAAAGCTTGCAAGGGATCTACCTCGGGGTTCCTTTCAAAAGAATAGGGTCACCAACACCCTTCAAATTCCATAATTTTGATATGGCAAGGGGTCCAAACTTAATTGACATCTTAGGTAAAATAGTGGGGTTCCATTCACCCCTTGAACTTTACAAATTGGTATCGGCTCGGGGCTTAAGTATCATTTATGTCAAAGTACTAGGTGGTGAGCTCAACGGGACACCGACCAGGTGGATTGTCTGGTCCACACCCTTAAGCCTTCAATTCGTGTATGGGAGTCATGAATGTGTTCAAGGTGGAAAGTTTTGGATATATGGGACTAAGCATTGCAATAACATCATGGTCTGTAGTCTGGAAAGGAGCGGGGAGCGTTGGAAGGTTATCCGAGGGTGGAATTGTGGATGAGGTTATGTGGTGCATAGGGGTGGTGTTTGGGGTCGACCGACAAATTGGTTCAAGTGAGAGGTTTTGTAGCTCATGAGAAGACCTTTTGACCTACTCTTCAATGTGGGTAAGTCATGTATTCTCCTTCAAGCAATTCCTAGGCTTGTATGTGGCTCTGTCTGTTGAAATTCCTGATACATTTTTAATTGTTAAAAAAGGAAGTTGAGGTTATGGTATGTTGTTGTTTCCCTTATTGTATCAAGAAGTAATTCCTCAAGGGTGTTGTAGGGAATCCTTTGGATCTAGGAGTTGGAATCTAGGACAATTTCTACACATAAACATCATAGAGAACTCAGACCATAAGGAATTTGGGAAAATCTTGAGAAGGCGCAAGGAGGTTACACAAGCGAACATCAAGGCTTTAATGCTCATCTCAGCCAAATTGGAAGAACTGGAGAAAGCCAGTAACCTACATAATGCCAATGTCATGGCCCTCATCTTACAACATAATCAATAATTTGACTCCTTGGAAGTGGAGTGTAACAGGTTGTGCATTATGGTAGCAACATCACACATGGAGGCACCCTCATTAGCATCAAACAATATGGATTCTGGAATGTGTGAAACAAGGGAGGATGAAACTGTTAATCAAGCCAAGGACCCAATGGACATCGAAGGACAAAGTTCTCCTCAGCTGGAAGGAAGAGAAGAAGCACAGGGCAATTTTCACCCATAAATTCACGAATGTTTTTTAAATATGTTTGTATTTTGAGATAGAATGGTAAGCAAGCAACATGGGAAATCACTTAGAAGTCTAGTTTTGAATCTATTCTAGAGGATAGTATATATATATATATATATATATATATATATATATATATATATATATATATATAT
>JASDQU010030381.1:0-22390 GCA_032191745.1 Picea mariana | reverse complement strand
ACAACGTATATTAGAAATATATCATCAACAAATCATCTCCACAAGGAACACAAAGAACACAAGATGTATGTACAATTTTATTTTTTATTACGGACTACAATCCTTGGGGTTTTTTAGCAACAATTGAATAGAGTACAACTCTACTAGAGAACCAACTCTATAATGCAAGACTCAACTTACACCCTCAACACCAACTGAGATGAGGCAACAATCCTCCACAAATATCAATCTGTCACAGGTACATGACCTGTTAGTAGTGCAGCTCGCATGTGTACGTGCCCTAACTCACTACAACCCATGTATGTGCGCGACCAGTCTATAATGCAACATACATATACTTCTGAGAAACTAGGGTTTTTCTTTGCTTCACATACTCAGATCCTCTGAAACCTGCAATCACATTCTCTTCTGTCTCTCACTGTCCATTCTGACCCACAACCACTTACAACAACACATCCAAGATCTCCAATATCCTACTCATGATTCTCAACCATATAACATGAATGCTACTAAAACATGTGTAAACAACCAATATACTATAGCCATCATATCAATACTGAATCATACGAGTGTTTCTCACTACATCAACCAACTCAAACCAATTTATAAAAGCCATACCAAGAATACCCTAAGCATTCAAAACACAACAAGCAATAGTATCCATCAAGACAATAATGAAACCATACCAGAGTCTCAGTGACAGATCTAAGCCCGTAGAAATCAGATCTAGAACCTCCTTCAGTCTTCAACAACCAGTCATCAGCTCAAACACAAATCTCCATGATTTTATCCACTATACGCGCCTTGTCCTCATACAACCCACATATGTACGCACCCTGGTCCATTACATCCCACGTACACCTCAGAAACTAGGGTTTCTGAAGCTCTGATACTTTTTTTGTCAAGATCTCAGACATTGGCGAAACTTTGATGCATCCATGAGATCCTCCTCACGCTCTCTCTCTCTCTCTCTCTGAATAGATCTTCAATTATTCTCAAGAGATCTTCACCAAAAAAAAGTACATTTCACAAGAGACCCTTGCCTCTAATTTATACTTCTCCAAATAGAATCTTCTAGGTCACCTAACCCATTTGTAGGTCACTTAACCTATTTTCCTCATTTTAGGGTTAACCACTTTCCATAATTAGAAATTTCTCCATTACTTTATCATTTAAATATTCTTTTTTGATTTTGTCACTTCTCTTTATTATTTAAATAATATTTCTTGACTTTGTCACTTTGCTTTATCATTTAAAAAATGATTTCTTCTTTTCAAGCAATTTGACTTCTTTGACCTTTTGGGGCTTCAAGCCTTCATGTGAGGGTCCTTTAACTTCGTAAAGCCATAACTTTCAAACGATGAGGAGTTTTGTGACATTCCACATACCACCGAAAATGGCATGACAAGCACTATCCATTTAGGATAGTTTTACTGAAAAATTCATTGACCTTCATCTCATTATTCCACACTCAAGAATGGGTCCTCCAATCATAATTCAAGGATAACTCAATCCATATAGCGTCTTCCCATGAGGGCTTTCACCATAAGGGGACCACTTTCGAGTTCATCCATTTGTGTACCTTATCAACCATGATAATACCATTACATAAATCTAACTATGCATCATGTATCAATGACAAATAATTGATCCATCTTCATCATATCAATGTCAACTCATTGATCCATCTTCATCTATGCATTCTCATCAAGGACAATACATATTACATTTGACATCAATCATCAATCAATCAATCCTTTGGCATCAATCAATCACTTGACATCAATCAAACCATTGGTATCAATGTCAACCTAATCCAACAATTTCTTCTTGACATCAATCAATGACATTAGTAAATCAAACCATTGGCATCAATGACAACATGATCCAACAACAACCACTTGTGGAGCAACGGTTGTTATGATTGATTCAAATGAGCAGTCCAAGGTATATATATAGGGTTGCAAATAAAATGCTCATATTAACCCTTAATTTCCTATTTAGTGCATATTTTCAATCATGATGTTGATCTCCTTAATTAATCAAGATTTTGATTCTATTTTTTAAACAGTAATGGGCATATAGGGATGCAAATTATTTTTTGTTGTATTAACCATGCAAACAGTAATGGGCATATAGAGATGCAAATTATTTTTTGTTGTATTAACCATGCAAACAATAATGGGCATATAGGTCTGTAGATAATTTCTTTTCATATTAACCACACAAACAATAATGGGAATATAGTGTTGCAGATAACGTAATGGGCATATAGGGCTGCAGATAATTTCTTCTCGTGTGGCAGTAATGGGTAGAGAGTTGTAGATAGTTTTAGATAATTTCTTGTCGTGTGGAAGTAATTGGTAGAGGGTTGCAGATATTTTCTTCTCATATTAACAGTCGAAAGTAGGCAGAGTGTGATACACAGAGGGTGATATGCATTAATGAAGGATGGTAAAAAATACACAGAGGGTGATATGCAATAATGAAGGATGATAAGTGTAAATTTTAAGTTTCTTTTCTTTTTTTCCAAAATGTCACGTCGAGGCAGGGGAAATTAGTTAAATCGACAGCTTCCCCCAATCAGAAATTAGAAATAATCAATTTGTTTTTTTGTTTTTGTTTTTTGAAAAAATTCAAATTAATATGAAAATTAGGTTGATAATGAAAAAATTCAAATTAATATGAAAATTAGGTTGAACATTATCAAAACTTTCAAAATTTAAAAAAGATTGATTTATGTCAACCATCCTTGACTTGCGATCTATATTTTTTTTTGAGTAAGAAAAAAATACTTATATTAGTGAATATAACAAAGTCTTTTACAAAATCTATCTGCTGGAACAAATTTTTAGTTCCTTTTTACATCATAAATAATACTAAAATATATAAGTATTTTCCACAATATAGTTCCTTTGTCATACACTGTAAACTATAGGTGCAAACCAAAGTAGTATATTTCTTGTGCTTTTACTTGCCAAGTTCAAAAAGACAAAAAAGTAACAATTTCTTCATCCTAGCTGCAATGTTATATTAGTTTATGGATAATATTTCGTATATTTTTGTTTGTACTCATGTACCCACTGCATAGTATATCCCATTATCATCCAATAGAAATGCTTGTTTTGAGAGATGGTCAACTTTCTTGGAATATTCTCTATATGTGTGTTGAGATTTTATTTGTTGAAACTTCCTGCTCAACACTCGATTTTTATTCATCCATGGCTGAACAGAAACAACCTGTAGATTGTTTTTGTGAGTAAACCAGTCAATAATAATCTTCGAGTCATCTACCAGTTGTAATATTTTTACCTTTTTATAACAAGAAAAAAATAAGATACACCACATGGATAGGATTTCACCCCTGGTGTTGGTTCCACTACTACAATTCATCTTTAGGCTGAAGGTACCCAAGTCTGGGCATTTTAAAATAGCACCAGCCCCACATTTATTACCCTTGCATTGTGAGGCTCCATCAAAGAACCCCACTGCCAGGTCCCAGTCAAGAATAGGAGGCCTATCAATCCTAATAGTCTAAACAGGTTGTGATTTTTTGTTTTCTCCCAAGTATTGTAGTGTACTGTTGCAAACCCTAACCAGAGAAGGAGGGTGTTCTTCAAATATAACCAGATTCCTGTGCTTCCAAATCTCCCAGCAGATACAATTAGGGATTTATTTACAGTATTCCTTCTTCCTTATCTAGTTTTGATAACACTCAATAATCTATCCTCCTTCCCAAATACTATTTAGTTTTAAGTCCTTTAAAATTGAAAACCAAATGTATTTGGTGAAACTACACTCAACAAAAAGGTGATTCAAAGTTTCCTCATTATCCCCATAAAGAATGCATCTGCTAGGCCCAATTATACCTCTTTTAGACAAAATTTTCCAAGTGAGAATTTTTGGTTCAAGCATTAACCAAAAAAAAAGTTTAACTTTGAGAGGTAACTACCACTTCCAAAGTTCAATGTACCAGAACAATGGAACTTCCTCTGAATCCTCCATCAATTGAACTTCATAAGCTTGTTTGGCATTTACCTGTCCTCCTTTAGTGTCCCACGACCACAATAATGTATCCTTGTCAGTATTTAATTCAAATCCAAATCCAACTAAACCCTTAACATAATTATTCCATTCCTCTTTTTTTCCTCCTTCTATTCCAAATGTCTCTTCCTTCTTACAGCTTATGTGGCGTGTATCCTCCTTATCAATTGTCCCTGCTTGTGCAAGAAATTCTATACCTTGTGCCTTCAATAAATTTATGAGATTCCTTGAGAGTTTATAATATTAATGGCACCCAATCATTGGATCTACTCCAATTCTAATGTCCTTCCCATTTCCAGGCTTCCATACCAACCAATCGGTTATGATAGTTACTAATCATGTTAGTGCTCTCCAACAATTTGATATACCAGTCCAATTGTTCCTGCCTTCCCTGAACCAATCAACTACAGCTTTATTTTTTAGGTATTTTTTGTAAGTCACTTCATGCCATAGACCAGGAACCATTAGGCACCTCCACAGACTTTTGGCAGCCAAAGATTTTCCAAAAGAGAAGATGTTTTTAATACCCCACCCTCCTGACTTTTTTGGTTTTCCAATATTTTTCTAGTTTACCAAGTGCATACCTTCTTTTTACTTTTTTTCCAGTCCATAGGAAACTAAACATCCATTAATGACATATAGAAATTTAATGAGAGGTATTGGGGTTTTGGTCTCTTTTAAACTACATTTTTATCAGCTATAGAGAGGAAGCATGAATGGTGTATTTTTGACAATGGAACTAAAAGGAGAAGGTGCCTTTAATTTGAGGGACTTTCACATGGAGTCTCAGGTTTTTAGGGTTTCTCTTTGACCAGTGATAGTTAATACCCTTAAAACATATATTTTATATATTTACCACAAAGTAAAATGTTTATATATTTTCCATGTAGATATATAGTTTTGATTAAAATATTAAGCTCGAGCATGTGGTTGGAAATTATTTAATTTTTGAATTTTTTTTGATAAAATAATAAAAAATGATAAAATCAAATTTGTTTTTAATTTATAAATATAGTTTTAATATTAAATTATGACATCTTTCCTAATCGGGAGTAAGGAAGCGATATGTGGAATTCAACAAAGCGTTGATTCCAAAATATGAGAGTGGGTGTGGTAAGTAATATTAGAGAAAACATATTAATGTTTTCTCTAATATCACTGCCCACCCACCCTCATTTATGTTTTCTCTAATATTACCCTCCACCCACCCTCATATCAGGGTGGGGGTGGTGGGTAATATTAGAGAAAAAAAATAATGTTTTCTCTAATATTATGTGTTTTCTCTAATATTACCCCTCACCCCCACCCTCATATACACACGCAGTCGGTTCTGATGCAATTTGTAACCCATTTAACTTCTCAATGATGTAGTTCAAAGATATTAAAATGGGTTTCATTATGCATCCACAAGAGATGGTAATGAGCCCAGTATAGGGCCACTAGAAAATGTAAATTCCATCTTACACAATGAATTCAAAATGATTCAAGGGGATATTGAAAATAAATGGTAAGTAAAAACACCAATCTCATTGCAGACCTACTACGCAAGGTTACTCTGGTTAGCCTGTGGAACAAAGGAAAATATAAAGGATACTTGTGACCCAAATATCCTTCAGGTAGGGAGGCTGCTACACAGGGAGGACATTGCAAGTTGATGCAGGAGCATCACTCCATGTCAGCAGCGTGCCAGCCAGCCAGCACATCCAGTACGCGTTTAATGGAGAAAGGGAGAGGCGCAGCCCTCTCAATTTTTAAATTCGTAATTTCAATAAATGTTGTAAGGATTTTAATGCCAGACCACGCCTTTGTACAGGTAGTGGTTGAGGTTTCTTTTAATGGTTTCCTACAGCAAGCCTAGTACATAGTCAGGACTGGGCATCCATTTATGTAATGTATCCGTAGGAGCCTCTCTGTGATGGTGAGAGCTCAGAGACGGTGAGGTTGAGGATAAGCTCATGGGAGCCCTCATTTTTGTAATGGGAAGAAAAACTAGAGAAAAAATGAGAAAATAGAGTTAGGAGGAGAGACCAGAGCATAGAGGTCTCAAGAGAGAGAGCCGAGACTTGTTACAGTCCAGCCTTTGTGAACACCTTGTATAGGCATTTATAAACTAATAGAAGAGCAGTTTTTCCTGCCCATGAATTGTCTATGTATGCTTATGCATTTGAATGTCACTTGTATGTTGTAGATATAGGTTATAGATAGATTTTACTATCTATTTGTGAGTGGTTTATATCTGGGTTCTTTAGGCCGTACAAGGAGTGCACAATAGAACACTGGAAGTTCTGTAGCCAATGTAAGGAGTGCGCATCTGAGCTCTGCAGAGTCAGAAAGAACATGCAAGGAGTGCACACCAGAAAGATTCACAGACTCAAGGAGGAGCCTCAAGGTTGTTGAACACCTTGGAGGACGAACTGTGCAAGGGAAGGCACAGAGAGAAGAGATAGAATCCCTGGAGATTCTTTAGAAGCTCTGCCAAGAGGGCATTGAGTGAGTGCATAGAGTGCACAAGAGAACTCTTTCGGGTTTTGAGAAGAAGGAGAAGTGTCATAGGAAAGACGCTCATAGAGTTGCAGAATACTCTGTTGGCTCAGCAAGGAGTGCTTGAGCAGGAGGTTGCCAAGAGGGTACCAAGTTTCCCTTTGAAGGAAAAGACAGGGGTCGAGATCCTTAGAGATTGAGCAAGTCTAGAAGCTCAGGAGGAAGTGTCTGTGTACACTTTCCTTCAAAAGATAAGAACTGAAAGCTGAGACCTTCAGGACTTAGAAAATCTTCTAAGTCAAAAAGCCAATAAATCTCAAGAGGAGATCGCGCAAGGAGGACAGATCTAAACCGTCAGATCTAGTGCCAATACCCGACAACTGTTGATCCCCTTTGGAGGGAATTTCGGCATTTTGGAGATCGGGGTTTCGAGCAACAAGGGATTTTGGGGTTGTTTCATCGTGAACTCCCAGTTCACAAATCCTGAAATCTCGCGCTCGAACTTCACTATTTTGGAGTTCAAGGTTTGGAGCAGCAAGGGATTTTGGAGTCACTGCATCGTGAACTCCCGATTCACGAAATTGCGATAGCCGTCGGATTTGGAGTGTAGTGGCCTGAGAGCCGCTGGATCAAGGTTATGTGCACAGGGTTGAGTCCCTGGGAAATGCACAGGAAAAAGGATTTAGGCCGTCAGATCTAGCACCAAGGACTGATAGTCATCGGATCCGGAAGGAGGTGCGAGGGGTTTAATCCTCGTAACAACAAAGTGGAGAGGACTCGTCAAGTCCCA
The DNA here is from genome assembly GCA_032191745.1 of Picea mariana. Lineage (NCBI taxonomy): Eukaryota > Viridiplantae > Streptophyta > Pinopsida > Pinales > Pinaceae > Picea > Picea mariana. The sequence goes on along the minus strand of JASDQU010030381.1, from coordinate 15,075 downwards.
AAAGAATTAGGGCCATCCATTTTGGAGGACAGGTGTCAAAGATCCAAGCCCTTTTTGAATTTTCAGACACCGGGAGTTTGAGGAGAAGGAGTCGTGAGAAAAGAAGTCCCAGCTCATGAAATTGCGAAAGCATCAGGACCGTTCATCAAGGGGACACGTGGTGAGTGGTCAAGGTTTGGGGAAAACCATGAAAGGTTCTCTCAAGGGGTGGTATTTTGGCATTTCGGGACACAGGAGGTTGAAGGACCAAGAACCGTCTGCAGCCGGAACTGTGAAATTGTGAATTCTGAAACCCCAAAAAGTGGACCATGGTCACGAGTAGATTTCGGCATTTCGGGACCTAGGGATTTGAAAGATAGAGAACAGGGGGAACGCTTACATCAAAATTCCCCAAATCATGAAATTTGGTAGCACTTCGACATCAAGCCCTTTTTGGCATTCTGAGAACTGGGTGTTCGAGAGGCCAGGAGTCGGGAGACAGGGAGTCCCGACTCACGAAATCGTGAAACGCGAAAACTCGAAAGCATTCGGAGGCTGAGGGAGGATCCAGAGCCATTAATCCCTTTTGTCATTTTGACAACTAGGAGTTGGAGGGACAAGGAGCCTGGGAGAGCTCACATGCAGGAGTCCCGAAACCCTGAAATGCGAAAGTGTGTGTTGGTTCAAAACAAAGAAGAGCGCCAAAAAGGGGGCACGCACGCATATTTTCTCAAGACCTATGCAAAAGGACAAAGGGACCTATGGATTCATTCAAAGGGTTCCAACAACATCCCGAAGAGCTATTTTGTCTCAGAAGAAGAACGATCCAGAGACTGGGAGGTCAGTGGACCCTGCTGAGGTAGGGGGTCTGCATCAAGTGGTATCAGAGATGATATTTTCATCTGTAGACTTTAGGCGAAGGAGACAGCAGGTGAAGATTGTTTGCAGGTGTGCAACATTCAATAGATAGCCAGGCGAGCTGTAGTAGGACATGGAGATGCTCTTAGATGTAGAGTGATCCTTACGCTTTCCAGGAGGGCAAGTGAAAGATGGAAATGGATACTAAAGGCCATGAGCGCGGTGGAAGAGGAGACCACCAGCAGAAAACCAAGGTAGAGATTGACAAAGAACTCACTGAGATAAGAGCAAGAATGGAGCATCTTGCATTAATAATGCAACAGAATGTAGAATCACATTGGGTATATGAGTGGCCCATAGAGAAGAAGGTGAAGTGGCCAGCCAAGGAATTGTTGGCTAGAAGACAACAAAGGCTGTTGAAAATATGGCTAAGGTATGATGAAAGCCTCATTAACACAAAGATGGTTTGCATCTGTGAGCCAGAAGTTGGAGAAACCCTCAGTGATGAGGAAGAGAGATCAGTTTCAGGTCTCATAAACAGCTAGGAGGGCAGAAATGAATTTTTCAATTGCTAGGTGGGCAATGGAATGAGATCATTGGAGGAGCTCATAGACTTTCAGGAGGACAGCCATGGAAATTCATATTTCCAAGAGGGAAATGGTATGAGATTAACAGAGGATCTCATAAACTGCCAGGTGGGCAGAGGTGAACTTTCAAGTTGCCAGGTGGGCAATGGAAAGAGATCAGTGGAAGGTCTCACATACTACCAGGGGGGTAGTGATGAAATTTCAGATTGCCAAGTGGGCAATGAGATGGGATCATTGGATCTCATAGATTTCCAGGTGGGCAGTAGAAAATTCCCAAATTGTCAGGTGGGCAAGGGGAAAGAGATGGGATTGTCTAAAAGTCTCATGAACTCAGAGGAGAGTTCAGATCAGTAAGGAGTGCTGACAAGAGAGAATCATAAGAGAATTATGATCGTTGGGGGAATTGAAGTATTCCTACCAAGTACCCTAGTTGAGGCTAGAGAATGCATTGCAGATGCAGCAACATAAGAAAGACAGCCAGCAGAGACTGTCATGGAGGAAGAAGTGGAGCAGACACTGATGTTTGCCCAAGGAGAAAAGGAGGAGCATTCAAAAGAATGGCTCAAAATTTTCAGTCAGGAGGTTGAAACAGAGATGACTGTAGCACTAGAGCTTGGAGAAAAAGAGGAAGCAGACAGCGTGGATTTTGCTGACCTGTGTGAAGAATTGGAAGCCCTAGAAAGGAGGGTGATGGTGCAAAGTTTTCACATCCAACAGGCTAAGTTGGAAGCAGGTAGTGGAGCATACCAGCCTGGGGAGAAGCTGGAAGAAGCTGGAAGTATGCCAATAGGAGAAATGGCAGCAACAGAACTACCACAGGAAGAAGCTGAGCAACAGTTCAGTGAGGAGACTGTAGATTTGGAGCCTGCAGTAGAGTGGCCACTTAGTGCCACAAAGAGAGATAAAGATAGTAGGGGAGATCAAGCAGATCTTCCCATTAAGGAGATAGAAGTGCGACAGAGAAGAATGCATACAAAGAGCCAGCCACTAGAGCAGCTGGACGAGGTAATTGAAGAAATCAGAAGGCTGATGTTGAGTAAAGTAGCAGAGACTGCCAGCAATGAGAATATGAGCAGAAGGGAGCCTGCAAGAGTAGAAGGGTAGCAACAACAACAACAACAAAGCAGAGGAGTAGATAGATAGCTCCAAGGGAAAGTTTGGGATCTAGGTGGATTTCAACATTGGAGAAGAAGAGCTCATGATCAGGAGATCATGATTTTTCCAGCTGAGGAGTATGATGCAGGAGCATCACTCCATGTCAACAGCGTGCCATCCAGCCAGCACATCCAGCACGCATTTAATGGAGAAAGGGAGAGGCACAAGCCTCTCAATTTTGAAATTCATAATTTCAATAAATGTTGTAAAGATTTTAATGCCATACCACGCCTTGGTACAGGTAGTTGTTGAGGTTTACTTTAATGGTTTCCTGTAGCAAGCCCAGAACGTAGTCAGGACTGGGCATCCATTTATGTAATGTATCCGTAGGAGCCGCTCTGTGATGGTGACAGCTCAGAGACGGTGAGGTTGAGGATAAGCTCATGGGAGCCCTCATTTTTGTAATGGGAAGAAAAACTAGAGAAAAAATGAGAAAAGAGAGTTAGGAGGAGAGACTAGAGCAAAGAGGTCTCAAGAGAGAGAGTTGAGACTTGTTACAGTCCAGCCTTTGTAAGCACCTTGTATAGGCATTTCTGAATTAATAGAAGAGTAGTTTTTCCTGCCCATGAATTGTCTGTGTATGCTTATGCATTTGAATGTCACTTGTATGCTGTAGATATAGGTTATAGATAGATTTTACTATCTATTTGTGAGTTTGTCATTTTCTATCTAGGTTCTTTAGGCCATGCAAGGGGTGCACAACAGAACACTGGAAGTTCTGTAGCCAGTGCAAGGAGTGCACATCTAAGCTCTGTGGAGTCAGAAAGAATGTGCAAGGAGTGCACACTAGAAAGATTCATAGACTCAAGGAGGAGCCTCAAGGTTGTTGAACACCTTGGAGGATGAACTGTGCAAGGGAAGGCACAGAGAGAATAGACAGAATCCCTAGAGATTTTGTAGAAGCTCTTCCAGGAGGGCATTGAGCGAGTGCATAGAGTGCACCAGAGAACTCTTTCAGCTTCTAAAAAGAAGGAGAAGTGTCACAAGAAAGACGCTCATAGAGTTGCAGAATACTCTATTGGCTTAGCAAGGATTGCTTGAGCAGGAGGATTCCAAGAGGGCACCAAGTTTCCCTTTGAAGGAAAAGACGAGGGCTGAGATCCTTAGAGATTGAGCAAGTCTAGAAGCTCAGGAGGAAGTGTTTGTGTACACCGTCCTTCAAAAGATAAGAACTGAAGGCTGAGACCTTCGGGACTTAGAAAATCTTCTAAGTCGAAAATCCAAGAAATCTCAAGAGGAGAGCGTGCAAGGAGGATAGATCTGAACCGTCATATTTAGTGCCAATACCCGACAACCGTTGATTCCCCTTTGGAGGGAATTTTTTCATTTTGAATTTTGTGGTTTGGAGTGACAAGGGATTTTGGGGTCGCTACATCATGAACTCCCGGTTCGCAAAATCCTGAAATCTCGCGTTCGAACTTCACTATTTCAGAGTTCGGGGTTTGGAGCGGCAAGGGATTTTGGAGTCACTGAATCGTGAACTCCCGGTTCATGAAATTGTGCCAACCATAAGATTTGGAGGGTAGTGGTCTGAGAGCCACTGGATAGAGGATACGTGCACAGGGTTGAGTCCCTGGGAAGTGCACAGGAAAAAGGATCTGGGCCATCAGATCTAGCACCAAGGACCGATAGTCGTCGAATCCAGAAGGAGGTGTGAGGGGTTTAATCCTCATAATAGTAGAGGGGAGAGGACTCTTCAAGTCCCGAAAGCATCAGGGCCATCCATTTTGGAGGACAAGTGTCAAAGATCCAAGCCCTTTTCGGCATTTCAGACACCGGAAGTTCGAGGAGAAGGAGTCGTGAGACAAGAAGTCCCAGCTCACAAAATTACGAAAGCATCAGGACCTTTAATAAAGGGGACACGTGGTGAGTGGTCAAGGTTCAAGGAAAACCCTGAAAGGTTCTCTCAAGGGGTGGTATTTCAGTATTTCGGGACCCGGGAGGTTGAAGGACCAAGAACCGTCTACAGCCGGAACCACGAAATCGTGAATTCTGAAACCCTGAAAAGTGGACCGTGGTCACGGGTAGATTTCGTCATTTCGAGACCCAGGGATTTGAAAGACAAAGAACAGGGGGAATGCTTACATTGCGATTCCCCGAATCGCGAAATACGTTAGCGCTTCGACGTCAAGCCCTTTTGGCATTCTGGGAACCGGGTGTTCGAGAGGCCAAGAGTTGGGAGCCAGGGAGTCCCGACTCGTGAAATCGTGAAACATGAAAACCCGAAAGCATTCGGAGGCTAAGGGAGGATCCAGAGCCGTTAAGCCCTTTCGGTGTTTCGGCGACTGGGAATTGGAGGGACAAGAAGCCCGGGAGAGCTCACATGCAAGAGTCCTGAAACCCTAAAACACGAATGTGTGTGTTGGTTCAGAATAGAGAAGAGCATCGAAAAGGGGGCACACACGCAGATTTTCTCAAGACCTGTGCTAGAGGACAAAGGAACCTGTGGATTCATTCAAAGGGTTCCAACAGGAGCCCGAAGAGATATTTCGTCTTAGAAGAAGAACGATCCAGAGACCGGGAGGTCAGTGGACCCTACTGAGGTAGGGGGTCTGCATCAGAAGTGGAGACCCTCGATGCAAGGCACAAAGTCAAAGAGGTCGACATCCAACCATGGGGATTAAACAACAAGTAGAGGAAGTGCAAGGGAATTATGAGCACAACACCACTAGAAATTAAAGGATAATAGAAATTAGTGGAAGGAGATGTTCACATGGATAGAGCCTTGATCCTTGACGAGGAAATTTATGAGGCAATGGGCTCCTGGGTGCCAAATACAAGATCATCTGAAGATAGAGAAGAAACTTATCATAAGAATTTAGACCTCTATTGGATGATCAAAATTGTTCTATGAAAAGTACCAGTGGAGCAGCATGAAGCTTACAATGAAGATTTTCTCCAGCTAGATGGCATACACCTGTAGATCAAAGAGGTTGACCACAAAGTATCAATGTTGGCTCAAAGAATGGTGGGTTCAGAATCCACTAGCTAGTGGGACACCAACCAAGAGGGACTTCAAGTTCTTAGTGATGCCATGGTCCCCTCTCCTATCTAATTCAATATTATCATTTATGGGTCAACAATTTAAGGATAAAGTTTAGTACATAGGGGATTATGGTTATCAGTTAAGGACCAAGATTTAGTGTTTAGGGTTATTATTGAGTATTTTAGTTTTAGGGTGAAGATTGATTTTTTAATTAGGTTAATGTGTAAAGGTTGACTAGGTTAAAGGAATTAGGTTCCAGTGATTTGGGTTTAAGGTGTAGGGTTTATGGTTATAGGTTAACAATAAAATATTTGGGTTAAGGTTAAAATATCATTGTTAAAGTATAGGAGTTTATGATAATGGTCAATGCCAATGGTGTGAGGGTTAATTCTTTGGGTTTAAGGGATAATGGTTAAGGACCGAAGCTTAAGGAATAAAGAATAGTGATAGTGGTTTGGATATGAATTAGGATGATTGATTTACAGGATTAGGTTGTCATGGGTATCATATGGACCAATTGAAGAGGAATATTTGTGACTTATTTAGTGGGAAAATATATCATATCAGTTCATTCCTCAAATTCATAAAAATATATGAGGCTCAATGTCCTTCTTTCTATATTCCTCTATTTAAGGAAAAAATACCATTCTAAGAACATAAGGTCTATGTAAGTAGGAATTATTTAATCTTGAATGTGTTAGAAAGTCATGGTTAATATATCTTATTAGGTCACTTGATGTTGATTCAATTAAGTGGTTTAAAATTGTTCCATAAATGCATTGTTGACTTCCATAAGACATCCATTACAAAATAGTATACACTTTCCATGTATGATAATGGTTTTTCAACAATATATGCAGGTATTAGAATGAAGGATTTTGCAATTGGACATACTATTAATGAATTTATAAAACCTAAAATTTAAGGACTTTTTCAAAACCCAAGCTCACCCACATCGTTACAACATTGGATGGCTCCAAATTGAGAAGGAGAACTACATCACCAAAGAATGTATATTTCTATCCTCAGAAAACATGAGGTAACATGTGGTCATAACACACCTTAAATTTCTACAATGATGTATTATTAGGAAACCCTACTTGTGAGAGATACATGGGGTCTATTATCATGACCTTGGAGCATCAACATTGAGTCAATCAAGGGTAGATTCTAAATATCTTTGTGGTTTCAACCACATACTTTTAAAAGTTAATCATACATTCTTTGTGGTTGCAACACATAATTCCATAAGTTAGTCAATCACACATGTAAATGGATTATGTGGACTACTTAACCAATGTCTTGTATGAAGCTATCATGAATAAACTAATATCCACCACTAACACCCCAAAATTTTATTGCACTTCCTGAGGTTCATAGTGGAAATTAGTAGGAACTTTCATTACATTTCAATGAGAGTAGAAATAAGAAGTGATTCCTCTTAATTCGCCACTACTATTTACTATGTAGGAGGACCACACTAGTGTTGTGACAAAACTATATGAATTCTTCTTCACTGTAGTTTTCAACTATTCAACCTAAGATGCCCCTAACATTCTACAACCTAGTTCATTACGTGATTATTCATGCTTCATCCCATTGACAGTTTGGACAAGATTGTCATGGAATTGTCCTTAGATGGGGTTGTCTCTTAGTTCACATTACATGTATCCATTATGTCATTAGAGTAGCTGGACCTCAACTAGTATATTAAGATTGGATTGGAAGCTTACCTCCATGTTAGATATTCCATTGCTAGTTGTGCACTCATCTAGATCTAGGGAACCTAGTGTGATGCAACACAACCACTTGGTAGTCTAGCATTACTAAAAACCTATATGAATATCATTAACATAATTCTTGTTACTCATGACATTTATATTCCTAAACAAATCAAAATCTAATTTAAATGTTGATCTCTTATAGCCTTACAATCCTCCTTTTCTTGAGCAAAGCACAACTTCGTTGGTTCCTCGAATTGACATTGATCATAAGTTCAATACACTAGCTCCATTTTACCAAGCCATAGATCAAATGAATTGACACACATACACAAGGCTATATAAATACTCTACATTGTCAAATCAAGTTAGTCCCTTGCACAGTCCAAGTATTTCACATTTGAGCAAGTGAGAAACAAAATTGCTTTGTGGATAACACACTAAAATTTTATGCATCAACATTAAACTACATTTCCTACAGGAAACAAATTTCTACTACTAATGGAATGGATACCATGAAATTTCAAGAGATTTTCAGCAAACATTCTGTAGATGTGAATGATGAATGATGAAAATGAGACTGCATGATGAACATTGATGCAAATGTGGACGATCTCAATGATTATGCAATGAAATCAGGCATCCTTGAGTCTTGAAACCCTCGCATATCATCAAGTCATGTGTCTAGTCTAACCATGTGAAATTTCAACTTATATAGGAATAGTTTCAAGAAATTTCAACATTGGCCCCATTCACTTCTCACTGTGTGACATCAGTGGATGAAATTTGTGATAGGCATGTTGGAAGATGTTCCATGAAATTTCAAGAGATTTCTAACAAATACCTAATTCCCCTAACCCCTAATCCATTGACCGTTAAATCCTTAAGCCCTAATCCCTAAAATCATAAGCCCTCAACCTTAGTTAATCACTAATCCCTTAACACAAAAGCCCTAAATCCCCTAAACACTTAAACCCTAATCCCTAATCCCTTAATCCATACACCCATATGCCTTAATCACTTAAACATTAATACCCTAGCCCATAATCCCTAAGTCATTGACCATTAAACTACCTAACCCTTAAGTGTAAAATCCCTTATCACTTGACCCTTAATCCCTTAAACCCTAGCCCATAATCCCTAAGCCATTAACCATTAAACTACCTAACCCTTAAGTGTCAAATCCCTTATCTCTTGACCCTTAATCCCTTAAACCCTAACCCCTAATCCCTTGACGCTTAATCCATGTACCCTAAATCCCATAATCCCCAAAGCCCCTATCCACTTAACCCCAAACGCCTCAATTAATTAACTAGTTAGGCACATCTAATGCTAAATCTGACGATACATCCTACACTAAATCTGGTGCTAAATCTGGTACTAAATCTAGTGCTATTTCTGGCGCTATTTCCTGCTTTAAATATGGCGATATTCTTGTCACTATGAGTGCCTAATTTAGTGCCTACATGTTTGTTCAGCATAAAAAACGCCAAAAATAGATCCCTCCCAATAAATAGCGCCCGCGTTTTCAAAAAATTGGAGAAAAATACAATCAAACAATCTTTGGAAGCAAAAAAGGGAGAAAATCACAGGGATTTGTTGTAGTTCCCCCTCATACTTAAATGAGAAATATGATGATTGCTCCATGCCTTCTAACTCAATATAAACATATTCCCATGACTTGATTTTCAATTTAGCTAACGTTTATAGATGAATCCTAGAGTAACTTTAAATTTAAAACATGTAAAGGGCAAGCGATTGGCAAGAGGAAAGAAGAATATACACATCCACTGACATTGAAAATATTTTTTGAGATTCTCATCTTCCAGGTAGAACTATTGTAGATCTCTTCGAAAGTTCAAGGTATTTGTTTTTCAACGACTGGAGCCTTACGAGGTCCAGCCTGAGAAATTTCATTATAAGGGACTGGAAAAAAATTTCACCAGCCCAAAACCACCAAACATTCCATCCGAAAATCATTATGATATGGATGGACCCCCACTTCACCCTGCAACACCCCCACCCATCAAAAATAGGTGATTGGAACCAAAAAACTTTGCAAATATGTCATCCTCTACATTACTTGGATCAAAATTTAACAACCTTGACCCATTTGAAAATGTTGAAGAAATTCCCGCACCTAGCGATGAAACCTTCCCTTTCAAACCCTCTTGACCATACTGATCATAAATTGCATTTTTTTATTGATCACGCAACACCTAATCACAAGTAAAACAAAGACTTTATCAGTTCCTAGTATTTAAAGGTCGCATCCCATATACCCCTGGTAGTACACATTTCAATAGAAGATTAAAATTGAAATGAAGACAAAAAGATGAATTAGACCAAAATTTAAAAAAAACGACAAATCAGACAAACAAAGAAAATACATATCTAGGATTCGAATTAAATAAACAAAATAAAATTGGTCTCGTATTTGTTTCGTTGCCTATGGAAGACTTAACATGTTTCAAGTTCGAGATTGCGGGCTCTTGGAGAATAAGTTACTTCACACATACCTGTGGAAAAGAGGTCGAGCCACGCATTATGCAAAACCATATCGAGACTGGTGGAGATGTTGTCTTCTCTACTATCTCCATCTGTATTAATTCCAACCCTACATGTAATCATCATACTTCCATAGCTTAGTTGGGTGAGATATATTTTATCTTATATTTTGGAGACATCTCACAGCTAGGAGGGATATATTTTATATATATTTAGTGGGATTCATTGAATTGTCCATTGTTGGTGGGAGACAGAGATGAAATGTTGTTTCTATTACTCGAGGGTTTCCAGAGATTATATATTTATTTTGATTAATGAAGTCATGCACACTGAACACTCATTTTTCAGTGCATTCTTGGAGAGAAGAGTGAACATGCGTACACATCTTGAAAAAGTTGTAAAAGTGTAAACAAACCGTGAGGCATTACGTAAGGGGACACATAGTCAGCACAATTCAATTATCTTTCTTCATATGCTAATTCAGGACTTACTCAACCTTTTAGAGGATGTTGAAAGCAGAGTTCTCAAATGCATTCCATGCTAAATCAATAGTGTTGTACACTTCTTTACAACTTGTCTCATCGAATAATTCATTTTGATGGAATGTTAACTAACTTCAATTTGGGATAAATTCATATTAAGGATAAATTCAGATTTCGTTACATGGCAGTATTGGAGTGGATTGTACCATGGATCTAAAGTCTATGAGCAGGCCAATTCAAGCCTCCATAGATATGCTAAAATTGCTTCCAAATGAAAAGTCAACAACGTCTTAACATAGAGAGTGTTTGGTTTTTGGTGATGAGGTCACAATATTAGTGATGAAAATAATTAAAAAAAACTTCTTACCAGATTTTGATTTCGTCTATCATGTGAAGGGAGGTATGTCCGTATGTCACCCAATAATCATATTTTTATCTTAAAATATAATGCAATTAATTATATTTTATCATCTTAAGGATAAATTAAAAGTTGTTTCCATCCTATCATCAACATTGAACTCCTTTTAACTCTCAGTGGGTTATAATCAATGCACTTGGTTATAATCATTGGATAAGTGTTAAATGATCATTATATTTAAAGTGTTAAATGAAAATGGGTGTAAATAATATCAAGGTTAATAATTCAACATTTATTCCTTCTATTTGACATTTAAAAACTAAAATAATCTCAAATTTTATTTGTTCTCGTCTCTTCAATGCTACAATGTATCATTTTACAATATTAAATCCATTACATTGCATACACTTACATATTTTTGTCATTGCATTGATGCCATGTTAAGTGTCACTTAATGAAAGCTTGAACTCCTCATCTTCTAGAATCTTAGGATAGTCAAAAGGAAAACCAAAGAGAGATAAGTGTTTATTCAATTGTGCATCTCATTTGCAATAAATTTTGCACCGTCTAATTCCCCCCTAATATTCATTTACAATACCATAATCATCTCTACAACCTAGTATGCAAGTATTTTTCCTCTGAAATACCACCCTTTGACATATGTTTGGATGAGATGTTCTACAACTCAGTATGCATGTATTCTCCCTCTGAAATGCCACCCTCTAACATACTTTTGGATGAACTGTTCTACAAAATAAACTTTCAACTTCGGTGATTGGTTTCCAATTCATTTTGATATATCATGTTTGCAATTGTTGTGTGAAGGTTATGTTGATCATAAAGACAAACACATTATAGATACAAATTTCTCACTATCGTTGTTATACAATATAGAGGCTGACAGAGAAAAGTGATGTTTCTACATATAAAAAGAGATGCCATCTACATATAAAAGAGATGTGACAAGTGGTGGAATTGTTATTGTGCATTTACTTATTAATCATGAAGATGGGTAACACTTTTGTTTTTTTTATGAGAAAAAAAATTGTATTGTCACAAGTTCCTCAACTTCTGACATTAATTTTTTTACTTAGAATTTCACTTTACAATAAAAACAAAACATGTGAAGAATTTTGTTATCTTTCCAATGACTATTTTTCCAATTTTTTTTATTAATATTTGATATGTCAATTTGACAATTGTTTAACAGTATGTTTCTTAAACATGAAAGGAATGATAATGAGTTATTTTTTTCCACAACAATGTATCTATTATTAAACTTATGTTTTTAAGAAATGAAATACACTGCAACAATCTATAGAGACTATGTTTTATTATAACTATAATTTTGAATCTAACGTATAAATATTATAATTTCTAATTTTTTTTGAAGCTGACCAAGTTGAAAACGTTGCAGATTTTAAACACATGTTTTCCCATGCCTTGTATCTATCTTAATTTTTACTTAAAAGTAAAATCTAAATACACGCTTTTGAAAATAACAGTTTAAGGATTATGAATATATTTTTTTCTAAATTTTTCACTGTATATTTTTAGAGATACAGATATTTCATTTCACCAAATCATAATGTCCGTTGAAAATATTATGCAGTGATTTTTTTTTTTAAATTAAATAAAATTAGATAAAAATAATGAAAATGAAAACATATTATAGGAATTGAAAGTAGATTCAATTTTGTAATTGCTGGTATCATTTTCGAAACCAAATTCTGAGTATTTGCAAGAGTCTGCAACCTCCAAAGTTCATGTAAGTTTGGGGGAATTCTCTGGTTTCTGAATATAGTCCCAATTTTTAGTTTTCGATCTTTCGGCCGAACAAATATTCTTTTGGCTGAAAACTGAAATTTTAATGGAAACCATAAAAATTAAACAGTTTCCAAGGTTTTCGGTCGAAAAAACTTTGTTTCGGCCGAAAGATTGTTGACCGAATTCCGTTGGTTGGAAAAAATGAAAAGACACATCGTATCGTTTCATTTCACACCAAATCGTATAAATACGCTTTCGTCCAAACACATTTAACACAATTCATCAGATGGACGGACAAATATGATCTTGGGGATAGGGATTTCAAATCATTTCTATTACTGATTGCAGCTGTATTCTTTTCTTTCTTTATTTCTTCCCTCTGTTCCATAGGCTTAATTGGATGATCGATATCGATACATGATGGTTTTATAGAGCACCTAAACAAAGTTTCGAATCATCTTTTTGGTTTTTGTTGAATAAGGTAATTGATGTTTGTTCAAGTTTTTATTGGAATAACAATTTATATGTTGAAAAATAAATGTTGAACATTTTTTCAAGGTGAAGTCTTTGTTGAACATATCTTTTACAGATAACTATAAAAGTCATGGGAAAAAAAATTTTGCGAAAGAGAAAATTTGATCGCACTCGAGATTATACTCACCAAAACAAACAAAAGAAAGAGCATTATTGGAGAAAGAAACGAGAACGTGCAAATATTTAAGAAATAAATGATGATAATGTAAATAGAGATTTTCAACAAGAAGAAGTCCAACCAGGTATGCATGCACATATTGTCTATATTAAAAGTATATAATTCAAATTTAAAATATTGTTTAATATAATTGATTGTAATTACAATTTGATGTTTTTCAAAAAACATAAATAGGTTTGTCTCATAATGTCGAAGAAGACCTTGAAACCGAAATTGAAGTAGAACACAAATCACCTATAGGTATGTACATAAATTTAGATAATACAAGATGAACACTTGTATATATAGTTTAGTGAATTTATGTTCGGGTTTTGCTTTTTATTATAAAATTTAATAAAAAATGTTGATGATGAAATATTAGAAAATGTTGATGATGAAATTTTTTATGTAGGATAATCTATCAACATTGATGATGAAATATTAGAAAATGTTGATACTGACAAAATTGGGAAGAAAAAAGCTAAGCATTATATAAGATATCGAACTAAGAATATGTATAATACTTTTTTCAAAGATGAATCACTAACAGTACAAGCTCAACTTTTACTCTGTCTAATGAAGTCCAGAAAGTTAAAAGAAGCTACATCATTATTGGGTATTCAAAATTTGACAAAGGATACAAAGGTGAAACTGAATGTCTTTGACAATATAACTAGTGTATTAAAAGCTTTTGGAAAATTTCGAAAAAAAGATGTCAGTGTTGCACGTAGAGTGATACAAACAACAATTATTTCATCTAGCAATATTAAATATCGTTTGACACGACACATGGCAAAAACGATGGGAACATCAAGAAAAACATTGCACAAACATAGAAAATTTCGATTGCAAATAGATGCAAATGATGAACTGGCTTGGTGGACAGTGATTTCTATACAACCCTAAAAAGATAGACTTTCAGAAAATGTTAAAGAATTTGCCCATAATTGTTGGTTGGAAGAATCTCATGTTTCACCACATACAAGGGATGTGTTGCTATGAAGAATAACACGAAAAAAATATGAAGAACATCCTAAACATATATTGCCAATGACACAAATAGAATTTTTCAATAAGTTCAAAGAAGATCACAAAGAAGTTCAACTTTCCATCAATACATTTGTGCAACAAAAACCATGGTTTGTTAGACCCATTACTGTTCATGACACTTGTTGTTGTCATTATCATGTGGAATTTGAGTTGTATTACGACATTTTTTTGGATTTTGGTAAAACTTTATGGCCAAGTTCACCTCCTCCTTCCACATTCCATGTTTTTATATCTGAAATTCTATGTGAAAGAGAAGATGATGATTTATTTTACAAAAAAAAATGTGTTGGTGGAAAGAACTGTGATCGTTGTGGAAATCTAAGTTTGTTTCATTCAAAGTATCATATTGATATGAATGATCAATCATTTTCTAATATAATAGTCAATTGGAAGAGATATGAATATATTAAGAGCATGACTCCACATTCTTCAAATGTTATTTCCAAAAGGATTGATTTGAAGGTAGATAAAATCCGTTTGATAGATTTTTTAAAAAAGTTTGAGGAAGAAATTTATAAATACACCTAACATTCACATAGAGCTCGATGGCAAGACCTACAATTCAAACAATCCCTTGAAGTCTGTCCACCAAGGACAATTTTGTCTGTAGTTGATTTTGCAGAGAATTACACATTCGCTGCACAAAAAGAAATACAGAGTAAATATTATCATTCTGATCAAGTCACGATATTTGTTCATGTTCTATATAGACATTCTCAACAAAGTATTGATAACATAGAAAGCACCAACGACAATTGACAATTTATTAAAGAATATCACTTTTATATAAGTGATGATCGAGCACACGACACACATTATGTACAACATTGTTTTGATAAATTTTGTGATTCATTGAAAGAACGTGAAACCATATTCGATCGACGTTGGATATGGTTAGATAGGTGTGTGGGTCAGTTCAAATCTTCTCGATCA
>JASDQU010030380.1:4690-22362 GCA_032191745.1 Picea mariana | reverse complement strand
AAAAGTTATGACTGTTTTACCCGGAACACCTATTTTTTGACTAGTTTCAGGACTGGTCACAAACCCTATATTCCACAGAGTATATCTCCATAATTATAGTGAATCAAGAGCTGAAATTTTTACCAGAGGTACCTTGATATGTCTTCTCACTACCATAGAGAGTTCACCATCTGAATCGTTCTAGAAAAAAAGTTATGGAGAAAATGGTAAGATGACCTGAAAATAACATACCTTAGAACACATCACCAAAAGACTTCATCCTCCCTTGAAATCCGACCTTCTTTTACTTCTTATTCTCTCTGAAATTCGACTTGTATCAAATGAATGTATAATGATGTTTATTTATACTATTTATGTCACTTCCTTTTAACATTAGGGCCGACCTGACACTTTCTTATTTTGTAATTCTTTTCTTTAATTGTCTTCAGGGCCTACATGTACAATTCACTTTGTCATCTTCAAAAATTCATTTCTCCTCAACCATGAGAATCCACGTGACGTGCCACATACCACTGGAAAGAGCATGATGTATACTATCCATCCATGGGTGTTGTATCTTTATTTTCATTTTCCTTCATGTCCAAATAACTTCATTAATCTTCTGGTCCAAAACCCATGACTAGGGTTGACATCAATGACAACAACCAATCTTCCAACAAAGTGAAACTGAACCGGATGTGCCCAAAATATGATTGCATTGCTTGGAAAACAATGATTTGGAATGGATGCTCAATAAAATCAAATCTTGATTACTCATGAGTGCTTCTATATTTGGTTGGATGAGAAGCCTCCAATTTGATTTTTTTTCTTATCTTTCTCCTTATTACTGACCACATCCAAGATTTTTGATTCATCAACAATATCTTGAAAGCATTCTTCGTTCATGCAATGACCATGTTTCCATGATGAGGTTGCAAAGATAAATTGTTTCTGAATGTTTGTGGGGAACTTTAAGACCATATTTTGTTGTTCACAAACAACTTCATTATCTTCAAGAATAAAACATATCACCCGTGGATCCTTTTGTTGTAAATTCCCTTATTTTGATGCTTGGATGTAGACATTTCTCTTATGGCTATATAAAATGGTTGTGCATTTTGAAAATCCGCTGCAACATTTTCATAATGATTATATTGAATGGAATCCTCATTCACATCTAATGGAGGTTCTTTAAATTCATCTTTAAACTCATTATGATCATTACTCTCAAATTGAGCATATCAGAGATAGAAATTTCCTTCCAATAGAGCATGTAGAGGATGGTATTCTTCTTGAATTGAAACTTAAATATTCTCATTTTATGTTCCAAGAGAAAGATATGAAGAAAACAAATTCACATCTTTCATCAAACTTTTCTTCTAAATCTATTCTTCCATTGTCTTGGAGAAATATTGGGAAGTTTAATTGATTAGCATTGGTTTCATGAACATTTCTTTCAATGACTTGAGCTCCCTGCATTAACTCTTTATAGTTGCACTTCACCTCTTGATTCAATAAAAATCTCATATTCACAGGCAAGGAACTTTCATAATGACAAAAACTAATAACATCATTTGAAAACATTTCTTGAGGAATCTCATGAAGAAATTTCATAAATCTGAAAGTGAAATATTTTATTGTCTCTTCCTTATTCATATGGATTTTAACCAACTTCAAGAAAAGAGAATATGGATCTTTCCTTGGGAAACATTTCTTAACAAACAAAGTTTCTAGTACATCCTAACTAGTGATGGTTTCGGGAAGCAATGAATAATACCATTCACTAGCATCTTCCTTTAGATTTAATATAAATAACTGACATGTAACTTCATCTTCAACCACATTATAAATCACCGGAAATTTCAAACTTAATCAAATTTTTATATGCATATTGTAATTTATTTACGAAGAACATGGGAAACTTGTCCATGGAAATATTTGGCAAGGGATGAACTTCTTCTTGCAAATTGAGTGGAATTTTGTGCAACCGTTTCTTTCTTTGGGTACCTTCTCCCTTTATTGTAGCTTGAACAATTTATGTTGGGCTTGATGGGAAGAAAAAATATCTTCACAGCATGAAAGAAATTCCTCAGAGGAGTCTTCATATAGGCCTTCTATAAATTCTTGAATCTTATTGTTGGAATCACCAAGGCATTTTTCTTCAAAATCTAGAGTTTCAATGATGGAGTCACCAGCGAGATCATCCTCCCAATTATTGGATGTTTCTTTGGTTCTATGGAAGTTGTCACAACTAATTTGTGATTGAAACTTCAACAATATTTCTTCAAGGCCATGTAATGATCCTTGAACAAGGTTTTCAAGAACCTAGTTCATCTTAAATGAATCTCAATATATTGTTCAAAAATTCAACCAGACAACTTCTATTTTTCCAATAATATTTGATCCTAAAAATTATCAGATTTATTGAAAACAAATTGTTCCCCAGTGGAGTCACCAAAAATGTTGATGGTTAGATTGGTCATAATTCCAACAACAACCTCACGAGGATAAAATCCCCTTTCATTTTTTTAGAGGTGGTACTCCTCTATAATTGTCCAAAAGATGTAGCTTGATGTTCTTGGATTGGACTGCCAAATGGGAGAATGCTAAACAACAAACCCCAAATACTTATTGATTTAGTTTATGTATAGGATGGTTCTTGATAACCATATTTCTCTTTATGTGAAACATTTTCTTGGAAATGGACCAAGTAGCTCTTTAACAATGAAAAATATGAAGAAATGATTCAATATCAAAATAAATACATGCTCAACTTCATTATTACAACCCTCTAAAACATATGAAAACATAAGATGATCCTCTCACAAGAAAAAGAGTGAAATGGTTTTGATCATTCATAGAACTTTAAATGAGTATTGCATTCAAATCAAAATTGAATATGATAGGTGCACTTCAAAAATATCATGCTCATAAACTCAGATTTTAAAAAATCATTAAAGTTACACTCCAAATTATTTATATGTGGAGTTTCATAAAATATATTCAACACTACAAAGCATTTTAGTAAACCAAATGACTAATGCTCAAAAATAAAACTTTTCAAATCCAAGGACTAAACCTCTATTGTTACTAGAGATTTCTCTTGGTTGCAAAAGAGAAAAGCCTACCACATTTTCAACCAAACTTTGGACTGGAAGTTGGCCCTTCTAATCATAAGGGGATCCCTCGTATGATTTGAAAATATTTTCTACTCACTCTCACCAAGTAGCACTTGAACAATAAAGCACAGTTGCTAGATTTAATTATGATAAAACAAAGGTTAAACATGTTGAAGATAAGAGACAACATAATAGATATTGCAAACCTCTCATATTATCAGTCTTATCCATTTCGCATGGAGTCTGATCGAATAAAGCACGAAAAATAGCTCATGAAAGATGGAAAAAAGGAATATAAACACTTAAGTCTCATAATTTGCAGAGGGCAGAAGCAATCTCAACAAATTTGAGACGAATAATAATCAATTTGTTGGGCATTGCCTATGATGAATCCGACAAATCAAAAAGCAAGTGCATGTAAAACAATGTATTAGGGTTATTATTGATATTGAGCAAAACATATTAAAAATAAATGTCTTTTCTTACTCATAGTAAGACAAAGGAAATTATTTATTTTTAAATGATTACTTTACAATTGTAACAGTGGAGGTTGTACCAAATTGTTACACCTTTAGCTCAGATACAAATCCATAGCAAAATACAAATGAACAATGATGGCAATAATGAGAAGCAAAACACATAAAATAGAAGAGAAGACAAGGCTCTGTTGAAGATGAGCCATGAATCCATGCATAAAAACTTAAAATATGAAAAGATTACAAATGCCCTATGGGATTTACAAAAAATTCAACCTTGCTACCAAGAAATATCCCTAAGATGCTAACCCCTAAAATGTTTTTAGTTGTTGCTTTTATCATTTCTGGATGTCGAACTAAATGCTTACCTGATGCCATCAATTTCGGAAATGGTTTCCTAATTATTGCCTTGAAATATGGAAATGATCTTCGATGATGATATTTTTTTTGAAAATCTAGAATTGACTATATCTAAAAGATTCATGTTTGAAGAATATTTTGGGTATCTCACCACCTTTGATATTTTTATTGTCTTCTTTCTTTGAAAAATAAGAATTTGTTTCTTGTCATTAAGTCTTCAGTATCCTTTCGCTGCCACCTGGACTGTAATCTCCAAAAAATTATTTTAGCTAATGCTTGGATTCTAGCTTCACTACGATAGCCCACCCACAATATAATTGAAATTTGAGGATCATCCTTTGCAAACGAGATATCCACTAGACTCCAAAATAATAACTACAACATCTTATTTAGCTATAATATCTATTGATTCACTGAATTTGGCATTGGAAGAACAAGCCACATTTTCACATCCTTTGGAGAATGATATATTACCAATGTAATTCTAAAGGGATAGAAATGGAGTAGCAAGATTACAAGGAACGCCTATATAATCACCAAGAATTTTTGTGTAGCATTTTTATAGTTAGAGATAATTACTTATTATGATGCATACTAGAGTTTAGGGATTGGATTGGGTTAGCTGGAGGTTGTTGAGAGATTCTCTCAACCTCTCCCTCCAAGAGTGGAATAAGTTGGATCTCACTCCAACTATATATACCTGATGTGTCTCTGTTTATTGTGATATATAATATTACAGTTTGTGTGTATCTGTGCAATGGATTCTCTCTCAATTTCTAAGTTGGTATCAGATCTTGGTTGGGCTTAATCCCTCACAGGAGTGCCCAGGAAGATGAAATAGTTTGGGAGACGATTCTTTGTACATAGGTAGCGTGTTGAATTTCTTAATTTTTTTGTGTGTGTTTTTTTTTGTTTGAAATATCATTGCCCAAATGTACGTTGACTAAATGGTTGGAGAAATCACTGTGTGATGCATCCGGTAACAGATACATATATGCTAAATCATTCAGGAGCATATCTGCATGCTGAGAAGGAACCGTTGTTTACAAGAGAGAAAATCACTTCCAGATTCAGAGAAAATCACTGCCATAAATCGAGCCCACGTCAAATATCATTACCGAGAGGAGGAGGCAGTCTGTTGCATTTGCTGTGAAAAGAAAAACATCTTACGCCTAAAGAAAGGAGCATATACTTTGTTTAAATTAAAGAAGATGAGATTGTCGTCGTGAAGCATATTTAAGGAAAGTCGCAATCTGGGCAAGGAGAAGAGCGACTGGTGAACTTTCCACCGAGAGGGATTCAATCCCTACAAAGAGATAATAGCCTACTGTGTGCGTGAAAAGGAGCTTCTCATTGTGTATAGATCAGATTTGTGGTTCAAATCGTAGAGAGGAAGGAGGGTCATGTAAAGTTTCCATGGTAGTGTCTACTGCACATGCCTTCGTTTGAAGAACTGCTGGAAAGAAGCGTCCCTGTCCAGGCATAAAACATAATTCCCTATGCAACCACTTGTTGACTGATTGAGGAGGTTGCTGAGCAAGAAAATTGCCATGTTGCGATGTTAAATCTGCATATACTCATGATCAAACGACATTGATGAAGGCGTCTGTGCACTTGTTGGCATGTCGGCAAAATATCACTTGTGTGTGTCTTTCAAATGGATACCAACGTGGACCTTTGTCCCGAGTTGTTGTCTATACGAAGGAGTGCTAGAATTGTGTCGGAATTATCGTCGCATGTGTGCCACAGAGAAGTCTCGACGACCGTTGTGCCATATACATTATAACTACAGTCGAATTAATTGTTTTGTTTGGTTATTTTTGTTTTGAGTGTTGTGTTAATTATACAAAACCAAATATAGAACAAAGTGATGTAATTCAAGATTGTAATTCTTGGTGTGCTTCGGTGCTAGAAGAACACATTATTGGTTTGAGTATGTCATAAAATCTGTTAAAATATAGAGATTCTTGTTGTACTTCGGTGCTCCAATATTATCAGTTACCGATTATCTTTGTGTTGGTGAGTGTGTGTAAAAATGTCATTTTGTAAGATCGATTACTGAATGTTTCAGTATCAAGACTATTCTTCGGGGTAGTTTAGAATCGTTGGTCCTATAGATACTTCAAAGATGGTCGGAAGCGGTTGTATTTGTGCTATATGAAGTGGTAGCTCGAAGATGATGGGAGAGAAAGAGTGTGCCTATGAAGTTCAGAGATGGGTGTAACTGCATATGAGGACCAGTCAGACAGACATGAAAAAACTTGTGTTGTAACCTTTTGTTATATTGCATAATGTAGGCATTAAGGGGGGGAGTTAGAGATAATGCCTCATTATGATGCATCCTAGAGTTTAGGGATTGGATTGGATTAGCTAGAGGTTGTTGAGAGATTCTGTCAACCTCTCCCTCCAAGAGTGGAATAAGTTGGATCTCACTCCAACTATATATACATGATGTATCTCTGTTTATTGTGATATATACTATTACAGTTTGTGTGTATCTGTGCAATGACTTCTCTCTCAATTTCTAAGTTTTATTAGGTCCTAAAGCCACAAAATTAATTTTATTTTTCAACAGTGATAAGGTATTGCCAATGTTATTGAGAAACACAATCCCCTGTCTAGAGCCTTCTAATGCTAGTTTCCAGTGTTCATTGGTAAAAACATGGTCGGATCCATGATGACCATATTCCTTCAACTGTAAATAAACTTACCACATATCTTGGCATCCATCATATACATGTATCTCCAATATTGTATTTTCATCATAGCATAAAGCATACTTTCTACTGTAGAATCCAAGAATTCAAGCATGATAAGAATTATTCTCATAAAAAAATAATAAAATGCCAAAGCCATCATGCATGTCAAATTTTATCACTTCTTCCTTTCGATTTGTATATTTTTTGAGTTGAAGTCTCCATTAATGCTACATAACAAAGTTTGCAATGGTTTTTTTAATCATTTTTTTAAAGATAAATTAGCATCTACACTCTTTACCAATGCCCCATTGTTATCAGGCTTTGCAGCTAACTGAAACTCATATTCCTAGGTTCTAATTAAAGATCTGAACTCTTGAGAAGAAACTATGACAGAACAGGTGCAACATATTTTGTATTCTCCAATTTAGTTTCTCTATTCCACCAGGATGCACAAAACCAAGTGCCACTTCTATCTATGCTTTCAAGAACAATTGTTACTACACCTTTACACTCGGAAGACACCTTGTTGACCTTGTTAATTCTAGGCATGTCATTCATCATGGCATTGTTACTAGAATCATTATGGAAATAAGGTTGTAGGTAGTCATTGAGAGAAGTGACGATGTCAATTGCTTGGAATCCCATAGTCATCAACACAAATAGATTCTTCCTCCAAAAACACCTGTGGACATTTGAAATTAGAAAACAAAGAAACTCCCAGTGACCATAATTGAAGAGGCGTAAATCCCACATACAATGATATCCTCCTTGATTCACTGTCTCAATATTTTTCAATGTTGCAAATCAATATTTTCATTAGACAAACTTGTGATAGCTTCTGCATATGCAACGAGTCATTGATATTTGAATTCTCTGCAATAAAACCTAAAGTAAAATGTAGCATTATTTAACCTGATGTTCTTAGGTAATCACAATTTGTGATCCTGGAAACTGACGAAAAACAACCATGAACATGACCATCGGCATATCCTTATGGATTTGAAATATTTTGTTGCACATATTTGGAGGTGTTGAACATTCTTTGTATCAGAGGAATGAAATTGATTGCAATGAGCAATCGCTTCTTGGATGTCATTATTTTGATTAAAAAGAAAATGTTGACTCTTCAAACTTGAGTCATGGACTGGAATGATAATATCTGGAGTAAACCCAATAATCAGAGACCAATATTTATATCCCACGGTTCACCACCATATGCACTAAAAACCAAAAAATTGAGCTCGGATTTGTATGCACATTCCACGTGTCCAGAGATCGACGAATTTCATCTCTTAGCAAATTAACTTGTGGTGTCGATAACTACCGGGAGGAAACACGAACTCTCCATCAAATACCTACCGGTGCACTTGTTTTTAAATTCATGGAGTATATCCCACATGGATGAGAAAAATAATATTTCATGTCTTTATATAGACCAATGTTCTCATGCATTCTCAATGCATAGTGCCTGGTCTCTGTGTTCTCTTCATTTGCGCATTAGTGTCGCTCCTTGTTAATTGGCATATGAAGAAACCTTGGTTGTTCTTGGTGATAATGGTCTAGCCTAGCACTGCTCCTTGTTACTTGGCATATGAAGAAACATTGGTTTTTCTTGGTAATAATGGTCTAGCCCTCAGTTGTATTCTTGGAGATTGGATCTCGATGAATCATAAGTCCTATATTTTTATTAATAAAAATAATAAGGTTGGTTGGATGTTGTCCTTATATAATGACTAGTATTTGGTGGTTAATGTGACATTTGGATAGGTCAAGGGTTTACATGAATTGATTAAGGACTTATATTTTTATTAATAAAAATAATAAGGTTAGTTGTATTCTTGGAGATTGGATCTCGATGAATCATAAGTCCTATATTTTTATTAATAAAAATAATAAGGTTGGTTGGATGTTGTCCTTATATAATGACTAGTATTTGGTGGTTAATGTGACATTTGGATAGGTCAAGGGTTTACATGAATTGATTAAGGACTTATATTTTTATTAATAAAAATAATAAGGTTAGTTGGATGTTGTCCTTATATAATGACTAGTATTTGGTGGTTAATGTGACATTTGGAAAGGTCAAGGGTTTACATGAATTGATTAAAGACGTGTGGATTAGGTTAAAAGCTCAATATTTTTATTTGTCAAAATTTATAAAATATAAAATCATTCATAACAAATAATAAAGATTAGGATTTTGACTCATTTACTAACAAAGATACATGGTGACATCACATGATTTAGGTTTGAGTTTGCAAGGAGACTTGGTACTTTTAAACACAATCAAATAGACCAGGGAATTTCAAACCAAGGAAAATTGTGATACCTTGTCAGATTAATAATTTTGAGACCAGTTATGACTTAGAATTGAAATTTTGATGTGGTAGGAAATGAGTGGATTTTGCACAAAATGAAGAAAGGAGTTGTAAATTTTGGAGATGTCAATTTTTTTTTTCTAACAACCTCTATGAATCATTTAGGAAAACCTGACTTACATTAATAACCACATATATGGCTATACAATACTCCATGATATTTTAGAGAAAGTGTTGCGAAAGAAATAAATAAATACACTAAAAAATCTCAACCTTATACTCAGTTCAAAAATACAAGCATAAAGCCTTGAGAAAATTAGTGTAAAAGAAGAAGAAGAAGAATGTAATTTTTTGTTTTTTGATCCGAAATTTGGCTGCATACATATGGTTGAACCATGTTATCTTGATGATCTAAACTTTTTATAATCTGACCTTCTAACCTGGATTTTATGGTGCTCTCTCCCTTTTAAAATCTTCTCTAAATCTTCTCTCAATGCTTCTTGAAGTAGTTAGGGTTTTGTCCTTCTAGAAGTTTCCACATGCATCCTTTTTGGAGTAAATCACTTTAATCAATCCTTTATTCAAGTCTCATTAATGAATTTATGTCATTGAAATTCATGCCTTGAAGTTGGGCCCATTTTGTCTTTAATAAAAGTTATCTAATAAACTTTTATTTCCAAATTTTCAAGTTGACTGCCTTTTTAAAAAGTGGAATGTGTTTTAATTTTTTGAGCATGATAGGTGTCTTATCAGACATTTAAACCATTCTAGGTGCAATATTCACCATTCTATATTTCCAATGAGTCTTCTTGTGAGAAATTTGGAGTCCTGGTTCTCAAGTTACAACCTCGGGAAGTTGAGGTTCCAAACAAATTTACCAGCAAACCATGAAAACATAGTTGAATGTTATTTTAATTTCTGGGAGAATTATGGCCAAATTCAGCCCTTTAAACCTATCTCATTGTCTTCCTCGATGAATTACCTTTCCAACAAGGTATGGTTTTCCCAAAACAGACATCCATATATTGAGGTATGAACTTCTGAAGGTTGTTCCTCAACAACCATCCATTTAATTCGTGGATCATTTTTGGCCTTTGATTAAAATTCACCCTCTTTTAATACCACATGCATTTTTGTGAGTGAAATGTTGGTGTTTATAATGAAAACTCTTCCATATTCTTCATGTGGAACAAAGGAGATTATGGAGACCTTTGTGTATCTCGCATGCCCTAGGAAATTTCATGACTTAATAAAATTTTGAATGCCCAGTCACTGCCCATTCAACACCCAGTCAGATATGTTGTTATTTACCAATAAACATCGATGTCATCGCCATGTCTCTCACTGTGATAGGTTTTTACAAGCTTCCATGTGTCATAACTTGATTAGTCACCATATGTCATAATGTGATTGGTTTTTAAACTTAGAGAAAAAATGTTAAGTTTGGAAAAGAATGGGAGGACGGGAGGGTAGATAAAGTATGGAGGGTCGGTGGAGTGTCATGGAGGTAGAGTATCACGGTGCGGTGGGGGGATCGGATGTGGAGTGGAATCATGTGTGGAATGATAAGGAGTGTTGCGGCACTGTGGGTCCGCAGGGGTGAGGGGAGTGAGGAAAGGAGAATGGAAAATATGTTAAGGGGAGAATATGGAGAAGGCATGCGAGGGAAGGGAGGTAGGAGGTTCTGGCATATTTATAGGAAGAATGTTCTTCTCATTGATGGAAAGAACGGAAGGCGGAGTAGAAGGAGATAAATCTCAGGAGGAAGAACGACAGTGGTCGTTGGATCACCAATCCTGAATACCCGACAACCATTGGATTATTCTAAGTGGAAGGATAGGATAAGCTAGAAGAGAAGCACCATAGATAGATCAAGCCATCGATCTAAGAACATGATTGACGAACAACATTTTGTTCAGGTCAAAAGTTGTGAGGAGGTTAATGTTCGGGGAATCTAACTTCATAATAATTGGCAACTTGAAAGTCGAATTACTCGAAGCCCAAAATCTAAAATGAATAAGAACCATCAGATCTGGAAAAAATGCGATGATCATTAGATCAGCGTCCAGTGACCAAAGGAAGCGCGAAGTAGAAGTGCAAATGTGATATGTTGGATCTGAGTGATGAGGATCAATAGTTGTTGGATCCAGAGATAAATGCACAAAGGTTAAGCCTTTGGATGAGCGTAGGAGAGCGGACTTGTCAAAGTCCCAAAGTAAGCAGGGACCAAACATCGTCAAGACTGACAGGTGGCACACGATCCATAACTTTGGAGTGAATCACTTGAAGGAAAATGACACTTTTCAAGTGTAAGTAGATTTCCAATGGAGCCATTCAAGCATCCAACTGATGTGTGGAATGAACTCTAAAGTTGGGGAATATATTGATGTTGTTATCAAGGAATCAAGAGCACATCCAAAGTATACTGAAGTGAAATTGAGTCGAAATGTATAGAACAACCAAGTATATGACAACAAAGTGTCCAAATTTGCGGGTTCATACCTCACAGTTGATCCGCCCATGATGTTGCTTGAGAGTCTAACAGGCACGTAGGAGGAGAGACTAGCACCTAAACCAGAAACGCAGCCGGTTCGAATGTGGTTTGCATGTAGAATATAGTGTCTCAGCAAAAAGAAGTGTGGTCAAAAAGGTGGTGAAGGTGAGTATAAAATACCATTTGGATGGCTAGATTTAGATTCCACCCCCCCCAACTAATCGGATTGGCTCCAGGTGGATCAATTTAGCACAAGTGGTGAGAAAACAGGAAAGCGTGCTTTTATATCTTCATTACTTTAACACGTATGATTAGTTACATAGCTCATATATTACTGCACATAACTATCTGTCAGAGTGATCACGCTATCCAAACACCATCTGAGTTGCATGGAATAGATGACATGATGAAGGATAGTATGAGAGATGGTGATAGGACAACTGGAGCAGAGATGGAGTCCTTTCTGGAGATAATCAGTTGGAAATCGCCAGATGTGAAGTCAAGTAATGATGAAACAACATTTTCGGACTGAGAAGGCAGAAAAAGATAGCTACAGTATTAACAAATCAGTGGTTCTGCAGCATGTAAAAAGAGTGTAAAACAACACAACTAAGGAGATCTCAACGTCATAAGGCAGTTGTTGGTTTACCAGCAGCTTTCAAACAAGAACCTTTGTTTCCCTCAAGAGTTGTTAGTCAAGCAACTCAAACTGATTATGTTCTTCAAGACAAAGAAATTTAGACAGATTGATGACACCACCGTTTTTCTTCTTAAGACAACATTTTTCCATACAGGCACTTAGCAATTTATCTTAGCAGTTTTGCACTGGAGGAGCCAGTTCCCTAATTCAGCTACAAAGTAAGGTTTGAATGTGTTTTGCATGAGGAAATGCAATGTCTTCAGTTGGGAGGCATGTTAGGACCCATAAATGTCCCTTTTTCATCACATCTTTTACCTATTCAACCTTATCATCTCTAAGCTAATGCCTACTATAATGCATGCTAAGACCTCTTTTTCCCAAGGTATGAATCATTTATTTTTCTTTTATATTTTCATTTACTTAGCATGTTTGATTGGTAATGTTCACATGTTTTACCCATGAAATGATTCAACTAATGATCGAAATGTATAGAACATCCAAGTCTTAAAGAATGGTCATTGTTGTTACACCAGTTGTTACAGCTATGCACCAATCTTGGAAGTTGTTATAGCTATGCGCCAATCTTGGAAGCTATTACAACTATGCGCCAATCCTGGAAGCTGTTACACGACTGATGCAACAGGTGCCACCGATTCTACTGTTACACGACTGCTGCAACAAATGCCACCGATTCTGTTGTTATACCACTGTTACAACAAATGACACCAATCCCGAAAGTTGCTACACCTACTGTTACATGTTTTAACTTACAAGATTAGTTCTATATCTTGTATTAATGATATCATACGAACAGCTTGAGAATCGGGGATTCTCAAGACTATTCTGATTTTGTTTTAATTGAATGACTCTAACTTTAAATAGCAGATCTTTTGTAATCAGGGGGATGGATTTTTTACTGTGAGAAACTGAAGTGAAATGAAGCTTATTGTACACAAACATTTTGGCAAATCAATAGAAGAGGGGATTGAATTTCTTTAGTAGACTGTAGCCTATTTCTTTGAGAGGATTTAGTGAGAAGGAGATGGCCCACCTTCCTCACAGATTCCCCTCTGTTTTGAATTCTAGAATAGTTGTTTTTAATGTGAATGGTTTATCTGATAAACAATTCTAGAATATAGTTGATGTTACAGTCTAGTTCCTTCCTGTTAGATGTGCATAAATCTGTCTCATGAGAATTAAAATTCAATTGTTGAACACTGCTGGAGAACTGCTTTCCCTTTTTCTGCATTAGATTAAAATCTTGTTTTCAAGTAAAAGAAAATAAAAGTGTGAATTACTTTCTTGCAATAAGTAGATTTCTTTCTGCAATTAGTAGAGAACTTCTTCCTGCAAAAGTAAAACAGAAAGTTAGATTAGAGTAGGTAATCCATGATTCATATACACTCATCGGTTTAGATTTCAAATTATGATTTCAAATCTGTAGAACTCCAGTTGTGTCAGCATAATTGTGTCAGTGAAAATTTTTGTTTCTTTTTCCCTACTACATTTAGATTAGTGTTGCTTCCATAATCTAGCATAGACTGTGCCAAATTATCTTGAAATAACAGACTTCCCTGGGTTGACAATTTATATTGAACACCTTAATTTTCTATTCATTTAGACAATTAAAGTGCCCAACACCCAGTTCATCTTAAATCAATATCAATATATTGTTAAAAAATTCAAATAGACGACTTCTATTTTTCCAATAATATTTGATCCTAAAAAGTATCAGATTTCTTGAAAACAAATCGTTTCCCAGTGGATTCACCAAAAATTTTGATGGTCAGATTGATCACAATCCCAACAACAACCTCACGAGGATAAAATCCCCTTGCATTTTTTTAGAGGTGGTACTCTTCTATAATTGTCCAAAAGATGTAGCTTGATGTTCTTGGATTGGACTGCCAAATGAGAGAATGATAAACAAAAAAACCCAAATACTTATTGATTTAGTTTATGTATATGATGGTTCTTGATAACCATATTGCTCTTTATGTGAAATATTTCCTTGGAAATGGATCAAGTAACTCTTTAACAATGAAAAAGATGAAGAAATAATTCAATATCAAAATAAATACATGCTCAACTTCATTATTAGAACCTTTTAAAACATATGCAAACATAATATGTTCCTCTCACAAGAAAAAGAGTGAAATGGTGTTGATCATTCATAGAACTTTAAATGAGTATTGCATTCAAATCAAAATTGAATATGATAGGTGCACTTCAAAAATATCATGCTCATAAACTCAGATTTTGAGAAATCATTAAAGTTACACCCCAAAGTATTTATATGTGGAGTTTCATAAAATATATTCAACACTACAAAGCATTTCAGTAAACCAATTGACTAATGCTCAGAAATAAAACTTTCCAAATGCAAGGACTAAACCTGTATTGTTACTAGAGATCTCTCTTGGCTGCAAAAGAGAAATGCCTAGCACATTTTCAACCAAATTTTGGACTGAAAGTTGGTCCTTCTAATCAGAGGGGGCTCCCTCGTATGATCTGAAAATATTTACTACTCACTCTCACCAAGTAGCACTTGAACAATAAAGCACAGTGGCCGGATTTAATTATGATAAAACAAAGGTTAAACAGGTTGAATATAAGAGACAACATAATAGATATTGCAAACCTCTCATATTATCGGTCTTATCCATTGGGCATGGAGTCTCATCGAATAAAGAACAAAAACTAGCTGATGAAAGATGGAAGAAAGGAAGAAAAACACTTAAGTCTCATAATTTGTAGAGGGCATATGCAATCTCAACAAATTTGAAACGAAGAATAATCAATTTGTTGGGCATTTCCTATGATGAATCTGACAAATCAAAAAGTGAGTGCATGTAAAACAATATATCAGGGTTATTATTGATATTGAACAAAACATATTAAAAATAAATGTCTTGTCTTACTCAGAGTAAGACAGAAGAAATTACTTATTTTAAATGATTACTTTACAACTGTAACAATGGAGGTTGTACCAAATTATTACACCTTTAGCTCATATACAAATCCATAGCAAAAGACAAATAAACAATGATGGCCATAATGAGAATCAAAACACATAAAATAGAAGAGAAGACAAGGCTCCGCTAAAGATGAGCCAAGAATCCATGCATAAAAACTTAAAATATGAAAAGATTACAAATGCCCTATAAGATTTACAGAAAATTCAACCTCGCTGCCAAGAAATATCCTAAGCTGCTAACCCCTATAAATGTTTTTAGTTGTTGATTTATCATTTCTAGATGCCGAACTGAATGCTTACATGATGCCATCAATTTCAGAAATGGTTGCCTAATTGTTGCCTTGAAATCTGGAAATGATCTTTGATGATGATATTTTTCCTGAAAATCTAGAATTGACTATATCTAAAAGATTCATGTTTGAAGAATACTTTGGGTATCTCAACACCTTTGATATTTTTATTGTCTTCTTTCTTTGAAAAATAAGAATTTTTTTCTTGTCATTAATCCTTTAGTATCATTTCGTTGCCACTTGGACTGTAATCTCCAAAAAAATGATTTTAGCTAATGTTTGGATTCTAGCTTCACTACGATAGCCCACCCACAATATGATTAAAATTCAAGGATCATCCTTTGCAAACGAGACATCCACTGGACTCCACAATAGTAACTACAACATCTTATTTAGCTATAATATCTATTGCTTCACTGAATTTGGCATTGGAATAACAAGCCACATTTTCACATCCTTTGGAGAATGATATATTACCAATGTAATTCTGAATGGATAGAAATGGAGTAACAGGATTGCAAGGAACGCATATATAATCACCAAGAATTTTTGTGTAGCATTTTTATTAGGTCTTAAAGCCACAAAATTAATTTTATTTTTCAACAGTATTTCCAATGTTGTTGAGAAGCACAATCCCCTATCTAGAGCCTTCTAATGCTAGTTTCCAGTGTTCATTGGTAAAAACATGGTATGATCCATGATGACCATATTCCTTCAACTATAAATAAATTTTCCACACATCTTGGCATCCATCATATACATATATCTCCAATATTGTATTTTCATCATAGCATAAAACATACCAGCAGTAGTATCACTGCAGAATCCAAGAGTTCAAGCATGATAAGAATTATTCTCATAAAAAAATAATAAAATTCCAAAGCCATCATGCTTGTCAAAATTGTATCACTTCTTCCTTTTGATTTGTATATTTTTTGAGTTGAAGTCTCCATTACTGCTACATAACAGAGTCTGCAATGGTTTTTTTAAGCATTTTTTTAAAGATAAATTAACATCTACAATCTTTACCAATGCCACATTTTTATCAAGCTTTGCATCTGATCTGAACTCTTCAGAAGAAACTATGACAAAATAGGTGCAACATCTTTTTTATTCTCCAATTTAGTTTCTGTATTCCACCAGGATGCACGAAACCAAGTGCCACTACTGCCTATTCTTTCAAGAACAATTGTTACTACACCTTTACACTCGGAAGATGCCTTATTGAACTTGTTAATTCTAGGCATGTCGTTCATCATGGCATCGTTACTAGAATCATTATGCAAATAAGGTTGCAGGTAGTCATTGAGAGCAATGGACGATGCCAATTGCTTGGAATCCCATAGTCATTGATACAAACAGATTCTTCCTCCAGAATCCCATTGTCTTTGTATCAGAGGAATGAAATTGATTGCAATGAGCAATCACTTCTTGGATGTCATTATTTTTATTAAAAATAAAACGTTGACTCTTCAAACTTGAGTCATGGACTCAAATGATAATATCTGGAGTAAACCCAATAATCAGAGACCAATATTTCTATCCCGCGGTTCACCACCATATGCAATGAAAACAAAAAAATTGAGCTCGGATTTGTATGCACACTCCACGTGTCCAAAGATCGACGAATTTCATCTCTTTGCAAATTAACTTGTGGTGTCGACAACTACCGGGAGGAAACGCGAACTCTGCATCGAATACCTGCTGGTGCACTTGTTTTTTAATCCAAGGAGTATATCCCACATGCATGAGAAAAAACATATTTCATGTATTTATATAAACCAATGTTCCCAGGAATTCTCGACGCATAGTGCATGGTCTCTGGCCACTTTTGGGTTCTCTTCTTTGTGCCTTAGTGCTACTCCTTGTTACTTGGCATATGAAGAAACCTTGGTTGTTCTTGGTGATAATGGACTAGCCTAGCACTGCTCCTTGTTACTTGGCATGTTACTTGGCATATGAAGAAGCCTCCTTGATACTTGGCATATGAAGAAGCCTTATGCTTGGATATTGTACCTCTCTTGGTGATCATGGTCTAGCCCTTGGTTGTTATGCTCTTGGTGATCATGGTCTAGCCCTTGGTTGTTATTTGGCATATGAAGAAGCCTTATGCGATATTGTACCTCTCTTGGTGATCATGGTCTGGCCCTTGGTTGTTATGCTCTTGGTGATCATGGTCTAGCCCTTGGTTGTTATTTGGCATATGAAGAAGCCTTATGCGATATTGTACCTCTCTTGGTGATCATGGTCTAGCCCTTTGGTTGTATGTTTGGATATTGGACCTCGATGAATCATAAGCCCTATATTTTTATTGATAAAA